>JAGFPH010019625.1:0-15049 GCA_018207615.1 Philaenus spumarius
TTGTATGTTTGTCCTTTATGCGTTACCAAACCGTCCATCCGATTGCTATAAATTTTGCATAGTAACACAGGTTAACCCTGGAAAGTTTACCGAAGTCCTAGGACATTAGGGCTACGCCCCAGTGGCCCTCAAAGTTTCAATGTTAATCTCATGGAAGGTCAATCTTAAGGAAGAAGAAGAAAGATTTCTTTTGATTTTATCAGGGGCACAAAAAACAGCTGTTCGTATGAAAAGCTTAAAACAGCTGATTTTGATCAACAACTGATTTGGATCAAAAACTGAATATAATTTTAGGTTAGGCCTACAATGAACTAAAACACCAATTTATTGGGTTATATATATTATATAAAAGCCAAATACCACTCACTGACTGAACACTTAGAAAGAATACAATTACGTTAGAAAGACTGAAAATGCCAACCACCACGGGCAACGCCGTAAGGGTCAGCTAGTTCGTTTAAAAAAAAAAAATAAGTATGAAATTATTATCTCTGCTAGAATCTACGCTTTCACATATCTACACATTCAAGTGCATACTTCCAAGTACTGTTCTTAAAACTGGGTAGAAAGTAATACACAAGATTCTCCTTAAAAACTTTCCCCCCCCCCCCCCAAAGGCAAAGTTTAAAGCAGACAACAAAAGCAACGAAGTTAATTTAGTCACCACTGTTTAAACAGCCCACATG
This sequence comes from Philaenus spumarius, assembly GCA_018207615.1. NCBI lineage: Eukaryota > Metazoa > Arthropoda > Insecta > Hemiptera > Aphrophoridae > Philaenus > Philaenus spumarius. Next base: position 687 of record JAGFPH010019625.1, read on the forward strand.
CGTGCAGTGAACAGCCTTCGTAGGTAAATGATATACAACTTGAACGTCTGGAAACGTGATATATTTAAAAATGGAATAACGCTGTTAAAAGGGATTTCATTTTTCGTTTACAGAAATTAGTTGGTATTATAGTTTTTAATCTATAACACAGACAGGGGTGCTGAAAAGTCTGGAGACGGTTTAATATTGCGGTTATGAGGAAAATTTTAAACAGGCTATATTTTTGAGTAGCCTATTTAAAAAAATTGTGTTTCAGCCATTTTGATTTTTTCAAAATTGATTTCGAGTGGTTCAACCAAATACTCCCAAATTCCGATGTGTGACATATCGTTTGAAAGCTTATTTAGTTCTAAATTAAAAAAGAATAATAATAATTTTTTTTTAATAGTACATTAAAATGGGGCAAAATCGGAAAACATCGGCCGCCATTTTAATCAGTTAAAGATATGGGTGTGAAAATTTCACAGTTGGTTTTATCTTGAAATCCTACATCGAAATGATGTATCACTTAACCACCTTCCCATTTAAAAAAAAACAAAGTTACATTCAAAATGGCGAATCCAAGATGGCGGATATTTTTTTTTTTTAATCATAGTAAAATAGTTTTTTTTAATTGAATAGGTACCTCAATCACATGTACCTTAAAATTTTTCTTATATACGAAATATTAAACGGTCTCCAGACTTTTCAGCACCCCTGTATAACAGGTTGTGACCTAATGGCTGATTTCACACTTGGCGACACGACACCGACTCGGCACCGACTCGGCACCGACACGATATCGACCCGATACATCAATAATACCGATATCGTCACGATATCGGCAGACGTCTTTCACATTCACCGACTCGACGCCGATACCGACACGACCAATTAATTGTACAAGCTAATTAATTGTACAATTAATTGTAGATTAACCCAAAAAATACATAGGACAAACAAGGATGTTCAAAAAAAGTTTAAGGAACATAATCCGTCTGCCAACAAATTACATAGCTAATAAAAAAATAGTAAATGTGTGCTGTCGTGGAACCCCCTTCAGGAACGAAGTTCATCACTCCTTTTCTTCAGTTCTTTTACCAGCCTTAAAGGTAACATACACACATAATTTTAATCTTTCAATTGCCGTTTATTATTATATTGTTTTTTATACAAATATTTGCTGTTTCCATACGTTTCCCGTCGTTTAATGTTATTATAATAAAGGTGTAGAATTAATTATAACATCAAAGCTAAGATGGTAAACACAGTTAAATGTCCATTAATTGTAAATACATCCAATAAACATAAAATGTTGGTTCACTGTCTAGGCCGAGCCTAAAATTATTGTGTGTTTGTTTAATTTATTTTACCTATCTTAACGGCAAAACACATACAATGATTTTAGGTTAGGCCTAGACTTAAAATTACTTTCTAGGCCTAGACTTAAAATTACTTTCTAGGCCTAACCTTGCATAAATACTGATAAAATTGATGGGCCTATAAAAATAATATTCCGAAATCTTTATTCGGTGAAAAATTATTTGTTCATGTCTTCAGTAAAAAAACAATCATGGCTTACTTTCCACAAGTTCAATTAATGTCACAACTTCATATTTAAAATGAGACATATCTATTATTTATCTAACAGAAAAAAAATATTTAACGAGGCCAAATTATTATTTATTGTTTACCATAGCAACCAGTAAACAAACTGAGACGATATCGTATCGATAAAGAAGGGAGACCAGCAGCTCGCCGACATGTCGGCGCCTGTAACGACACGACACCGATATGTCGGTGAGTGTGAAAGCTACTCTTAAGTTTAAGTTAGTTTTCATGACCGACAACATCGTTCCGATATCGTGTCGGTGCCGAGTCGGTGTCGTGTCGGCAAGTGTGAAATCAGCCAATGAATCAACATAGAATCGACGTAGAGCAACATCTGCTTAAGATACAAATATGAAAATCCTCATTTATATTCTTACGGTGTCAAAGGATTTTACTGAGAAAGGATTTTACAAAATTTTGATTTTAAAGAGTAAAAATTGAGAAAATATGTGGGTTCTCTCCCACCCCCATAACAGATAAAACAGCTGATTCAGATCAAAAGCTTATAAACGCATTTTTAATACTTTAATAATTACCATAACAACCAACTTAGCAAATTTAGAATTAGTTTATTTCTATTCACAACCAACAGTTCTTTTAGGTTACGATAGCAAATAAAACCAAACACAAGCAAAAAATACACGAAAAATTTTACTGTATAATTCAAACATCTATCTATTGCTACAATCATACTATAAATGAAACATCTGATTTGGATTAGAAGCGTAATACAATTTTAGGTTAGGCCTACACTGACCCAACACACATTTCTTGAAACCATTTACATTTATTAGGCCTACCATAGCACAACCATTGCGTACTTGGCAAATTTAGAATCTGTTAATTTTGTTTACCAACAAACAGAGTTTCTAGGTTGGGTTTAAACCGCTCTATTAAATAAAAAAATCCTGTCATTCACAAATAACAACCTGGTCCTACTGCGTATGTGTAAGGTTCTAGGATATCGCACCCCCCCCCCCCCACCTATTCCTGATTAAAGTGCCTCTGACCGAATCAATCGACATTTCATAGCACATTGAAAGTAGCAGATTTTACAATACCGAAATCTGTTTCCATTTCCCTCGCCAAGTTCAGAGTCACGTGATTAATAAATTTGAATTTATTATTATTTAAAGCAAATAGAATAATGTGATGCTGGTGCCCAAGTCCACACGCAAAATATGAACTGGTAACATTTCGTGAAAACTGTGCATGTGTATTATAGAGAGTGATTTTGAAAATCTAAAGTAAATTTAAACAATTGACTATAACCTACGAGAACGTAAACCTAGCTTTGCTAAAAAAAAAACTATGTAATAATAAAAACTAAAATATACCACATACATTAAACAACTAAGTAGTACATCTCAGAACTGAGAATGAAAAGTAAAACATCTGGTGTGCACATCACACAACTTTCCTTACCAAAATAGATGCTGTATCAATTACCAAATTTTTCGAGCGAGAGATTGATGATACCATTTTCGAGTTAATAGGAGTATCCGTTTCGAAGAAAGCGGTACTAACTTCAAAACGGTTAATCCCACGGACCTGATTTTGGTCTCAATCGATTTCTCACCCCCAAAAATGTCAAGGTCGATACCAAACACGGCTAGTTTAAAAAAAGTCATTTTTGCCCCCAAAAAGGGCGTTTTTGGGGTCAATTTTTGAAAAAATGGAAAAAGTTGAGTGGAGTATCTTTTTTGACATTCTTTTGGACGCTGAATCGAATGAGACCATTTTCAAGTCGATAGGACCAGCCATTTCGGAGATACAAACAAAATAACTTGCGTTTTTGTAATAACTTTTTTCAACGAATTTTTAAGGGTATATAGCGTACATAGCGTGTTAAGGGGGTCTGAGTAGAGTATGTTAGCAAAGTTTAATCAAAATCGTTAGAGGGGTTTTGGAGTAAATACCAAAAATGTGCTAAAAACTGGTCCCACGGTAAGACACCACCTCCGATTTGCTTCAAATTTACATGGGTTTAATTGTTTACGTGTTTGAAGATATCCTGTAAATTTCAGTTCGATCCGTCCAGCCGTTTGCCCTGTGCACTCCAGACACACAAACACACACACACACACACACTGACACACAGACAGACCAATTGCCAAAAATGCATTTTTTGGACTCAGGGGGCCTTGAAACGTAAAGATGTTATGAAAACTCGACATCGAATTTTTGGGTCGATCGCAATACTTACCTTACCTAGTATAGGGTAAGGAAAGTAAAAATTATGACGAACTGAAAAAACACACACCTTACGGCAAACACGTGTTAACAGACCCGAATCAGAAGAACAGAGTGCCGAGAGTGTGGAGTACAGTTAATTTCATATAGTTTCCTAGCCCTAGCCCTCGATCTAGTTAAAACTCCTCGTGGCGATTCAACAGGTAAAATTGTTCAACTGTTTATTAGTAATAGGGATATTTTATTGTGTTTGACTTCCTTTTCTCATAATGTAATTACTTGTATGCTTGCTTGGATGATAGAATTTTCCGCTAGTTTTCACCTTCCTTTAACTTTTATTTGCCTAAAAATAAAACATTTACAACAACTAGAATTTCAGTATTGTTTATTTTTCCGATCCCATTTCAGTTCGGTTTACTGGATACAGACAGTTTGCTACTTGTTTCAGACAACTTCGTAATTATGTGATGATAAATGTGATTCGGTGTTCCAGGTTGGCGCCCGACCAAGGACCGTGATCGGCGGCACTGGAGGCGGCTACTGGGGCAGTAACAGTCGCCCCGTTAGCCCCGGGGGCGGGGACGGTAGCGAGACGTCGTCAGTAATGCCACCGCAGACAGCACCTCGGCCCAAGTCCAGAGGAGGTGACCCAGCAGCCAAATACAACAATCTCAACTACTGGAAGGCTAGGAAGGTATGTACGAAAATTACGAGGCAATATTTTCTGTAGGTAAACATTCCTAACAAGTTTATACAACCATGAATACTTTTACCTAACCCCACGCAGTAATTTACTGATCTACTTTACATCTGTAGTGAGGTAAAGAGTCCATAAGTTACGATTACGTCACGCTTCAAACAGCTGATTGTTTGAAACGCTTAGATCAGCTGAGTGTTACAGCAGATTCATTACTGCTAAACCAAATTGTATTGTTTAAATACCACTGATTCAAAGACTAACTTATGAATAAAGCTAGCCATACACGGTCCGATTTGTAGGCCGATTCAATGTCCGATGTCCGATGTAGGATCCGATGTAGGAGCGTGAATGGGCTTGATGGACGACGAGTTGGATGATCGGACAAATCGGAGTCCCAGATCAGACTACAAGATGATCCGACTTCCAACTTCCGAAGGAGTCGGACTGTGAGTGGGGTGATCGTCCGATTGTCATTTTAAACTTTCTTGTTGTTGTTGTTTTATCTTCCCTTTTCCCCTATACTTTGTACATTTTTACTTCTATAATAATGAATAATAAAGGGTTTTTAGAATTTATTGAACTGTACCGGGAGAATAGGTGTTTGTGAACACAAGTGATGCAATTTATGCTAACTGACATGTTTGTGAGCATCTTCGCGTAGCAATAGTTCAAAAAAAATTTCTTAACCTATTAAAAAATATAGGTGAATGTTGACTACACTAAACAAAAATAGGCAGTTGTTTACTATATTTAAAAATATAGGTGATTGTTTAGTATACTGAAAAATGTAGGCGATTGAAAGTATACTGACAAAATATAGGGGATTGTTTAGTATAATGAAAAATGCAGGTGATTGTTTACTAAACTGAAAAATATTGGCGGTTGTCTACTATATTGAAAATATATAAGGATTGTTTTCTATACTGAAAAAAATTTAAGCGGTTGTCTACTATATTTAAAAATATAAGTCTTTGTAAGTATACTGACAAAATATAGGGAATTGTTTAGTCTAATTATTTGCATATAGTAATTGCTGTATATTTTTATACAACTACCACTATGTACAAGGAAAGAAGACTGAATTGGAATGATTTCTTGTCTTGAAGTTGAAAATTCAGTAAATCAGTGTGTATATTTTTTATTTATTACTAGGGATACCCCAGCGTGCTCCTCACGCCAACAATGTTGGAACTTTCTATACACATAATTATGTTATATTTTCTTTATAATAAAGATGTAGGATTAATAATAATAACCTCAAAACTAAGATCGTAAATGTCCAAAATGAAATTATTTTAAATTATAACATCAGTTATAAATAATAAAGGTTAAAAGAACCAGCAATGCTCAGGTCTACATTTTAATAAAATCCTAACCTAAAATTTAGAAAAGTAAATAATGGCTTCAAAGTTTAAAATCAGCTGTTAATGGAATTATTATTAATGGAAACGTTAGTTGGATCGTAAGTTGGATGGTAAGTTGGATCGTGAGTGGTGAAACGCTTCCAACTTGCAGTCCAACTCGGTCGTCCTACAAATCGGACCGTGTATGGCTAGCTTAACTCCTGAATTCTACTAACAAAAGTAAATTTGTTATTTCCATATTCTAAATGTGTGGTTGGGTAAAATATTGCACGTTCCACGTGATAACAGCTTCTTTACATCAGTCAGGGGATTATACAGTACAAACAACCACTTCGAAGGATGTAAAGAAGAAGTTTCATCACTTGTAACGTAAATATCTATTAAAATAAATCACAATAACAAAATTTAAAATAATTCAGGATGAATTGTGTTAAACTCAACAAATGAATTTATCTTTATCATACTTTTATCATTTGAATCTAGAGGAGAAATCTCCAAATAGGACTTCTTAAATTTCTACTTTTGCTTGGCTTACTCATATTTAAAAATAAATAATCCAAAATAAAAACAATTACGTAAAAAAAGAACTAACTATTTAAACACTTCATCACATAAAATGAGCTTAGAAAATAATTGTGAACAATATAAGCAAGTACAATGAATACTAAAACTAAAAACGCGGGAATAAACGTAACAAATAACTACTAGGAACTGTTTATCCTTCACTACGACCAGACCTGGGCACGTGATCTCGAGACCTGGGCACGTGATCTCGAGACCTGGACACGTGATCTCGAGACCTGGACACGTAATCTCGAGACCTGGACACGTGATCTCGAGACCTGGACACGTGATCTCGAGACAGGAACAAGTAACATAACTGAAGTGAGGGAACCCGTTAAGACCTGTTCACATATTTACCGTTAACAGTTCTAGCACATTTCTGTTCCCAATGGCTGATTTCACACTTACCGACACGACACCGATACGATATCGGAACGATGTTGTCGGTCATGAAAACTAACTTAAATTTAAGAGTAGCTTTCACACTCACCGACATATCGGTGTAGTGCATCGATGTATAAACACACTGGATCGCTTGCTGCGTGTATTGAATACGGTCCGGCCAGCCTAGCCGCTTCTCCCACCACTGGTGGGACAGCAACAACACGTGAAGCATTCAAAGCTAATGCAACGTCCACAAATGTTTTAATTTATTTTGCTCAGCTTCAACAACGGCACCAAACATTATTTGTAAAATAATCATTTTAATTTCTAAACAATATTTAATTAAATTACAAGTGAAAAAACATAGACCAAGACCGGGAGTTGAACCCGGGACCTTCAGGTTTCCGTCCTGACGCTCTAACCATAAATAATTGCAGTACAAACCGTACAAGTGTGATAACATCGAAGGTTCCTTAAGTTATTCCATTGTACCGAATTATTGCAAAATGGTTTTTATGCCACAATAATATACTACACAAATTTAGATCTATAGTTTGTAAACCTTTATAGATAATACAGTAAACCTTTTGTTTGTTTTTACCTAATCTAAAAAAACTGATAGTTGTGATGAATTGTAAAAAACCTGATTCTAAATTAGCCCAATTGGTTGGAAATAAACGTGTTTTGGTTCATTGTAGGCCTAACCTAAAATTATGTTCAGTTTTTGATGCAAATCAGTTGTTTTATATATAATATGTAACAACCAATGATTGAATTGAATTAAAATATAGTACCGTAAGCATTTTCAGTTGATTTTTGTTTTTATTTACTTTAAGTTGGTCAATCTAACCTATAAAGCTGTTGGTTTTGAAAAAAAATAATAAACTGATAACAAATTTGCTAGTAAATTTGCTATGGTAGCCTAATGAATGTAAACAAACATGTGTTACTAAGCATTTTATACTAACAGCTGATTTTGGGCGCTATGGTCTTGAGTCCATACAAAAGAGGCTGTTTAGTTTTTTCTAAATTTGAAACTTTTTCGGAAAACTTTTCAAATTTTTCTTTATATTTTATGAAAATCTAGTTCGGACTATTATGAACATTTTAAAACAAAAGAATAGCCAAATTGGTCCAGCCGTTATCAAGTGATGCGCTTACAAAGGAACAGCAATTCATTTTTATTATACAGATTAAAAGTTTGTGTTTAAACTATTATATTATTGTTGTTGGATAAGGATAAGGAAAAGTTTAGGGAAAAATAAACTGAACCAAAACCATAATGAAAAACATGATCTATATTAGCATTTTAAACTGCATTTTATTTTCATAAAAGTAGGGATACCTATACATTACACTTTAAACATTGTTAAATAAAACAAGTTTAGTAAGTTTTTGGCGCACTCCAAGCTTTGTAAATGTAGCTCGCGATGTTTTGAAATGTTACAAAATTCTGTTAATATGTATAATAATTTTATTTACTACAAGGGACTCGGCCCCTGATCGCTTCGCTTGCCAAACCCTGCGGTGACTTATGGTGATGCCAATGCAAACTACAAAATCTCTAATTATGTTCATAATTTTAAGATTTTTTCCATTTTTAATTTTTAAGCCCTTAAAAAAATAAAAATGGCGGCCGGACCGGTTCTCTCAGTGTAAGATTTTTTCCAAAGCCAGTTTGTGGCTTAACTGTAAGTCGAATTTAAAAACTAATATTTTGCGGGTAGCAAATTAGATTTTCAATAAAATTGTATTCTTGATTTTTTCCGTATCTCAAACGGTATGCTCACAAAATGACCGTAAACTTCAAATTTGTAAAAAAATCGTCCAAGTTTTTGTATTTCAACCATTTATTCAACACGTTTATTGTAAACCAATTCAAAAGTGTTCCATAGTTTTTTTGTAGATAAAAGTTCAAAGAATTCCTATATTATGCCAGTTTTGCCCGTAAAAAAAATGATTGAAGTAAAATTAACAAAGTTATTAGCTCAAGAAATAAGCATGTTTAGTAACGAAAGGAAAAAGTTCAACTTTAGGCCTACATAAAAAGTAGTAAACATTTTTTGTAATTTTTTTCATAAATGTAAAAAAGTTTCGTAATTTAGTTCTAAAATAGAACTGTATAAAAATATTGATCAATTTCAAATTTCTTATTTTGAAAACACCAGTTTTTATGTTCCTACTATAAGACTGCTAACAAAACTAGGCCTGTTTTGAATAGTAATTTAGGAATACTATATCCTCTGCCCAAAAATGGCATATTATTATAAAAAAGTGTAGAGGATAAATCAAAGAATTGAACTGTATACAACAACAACAACGTGTATCACTGTCCATCTATCACGCTGCCCACCGCGAGTCTAGCCCACCAGTGGAGGGGGAAGCTCCACGCCGGCCGGCTCGTTTCTCGAACCTTTCAGCTACTCAGCGCGCAATCCAGTGTGTTTATACATCGATGGTGTAGTGTCGTTGCAGGCGCCGACATGTCGGCGAGCTGCTAGTCTCCCTTCTTTATCGGAACGATATCGTCTCAGTTTGTTTACTGGTTGCTATGGTAAGGTTAGGCCTAGAAAGTAATTTTAAGTCTAGGCCTAACCTAAAATCATTGAATGTATTTTGCCGTTAAGATAGGTAAAATAAATTAAACAAACACAAGTTTTAGGTTAGTCCTAGACAGTGAACCAACATTTTATGTTTATTGAATGTATTTACAATTAATGGACATTTAACTGTGTTTACCATCTTAGCTTTGATGTTATAATTAATTCTACACCTTTATTATAATAAAATTAAACGTATGGAAACAGTAAATATTTGTATAAAAAACCATCTAATAATAAACGGTAATTGAAAGATTAAAATTATGTGTGTATGTTGCCGTTAAGGCTGGTACAATAATTGAAGAAAAGGCGTGATGAACTTCGTTCCTGACGGGGATCCCACGCCCACGACAGAACACATTTATTTTTCTTATTAGCTATGTAATTTGTTGGCAGACGGATTATGTTCCTTAAACTTTTTTTGAACATCCTTGTTTGTCCTATGTATTTTTTGGGTCAATCTACACTATAGCATGTACAATTAATTGGTCGTGTCGGTATCGGCGTCGAGTCGGTGAATGTGAAAGACGTTCCTGCTTATTGTGACATGAAGGAAACCGCGATAACTGTGATAAAGTAACAGTTCTGTAATTTCGTTCCCATCTCTACCGTACAGTGGAAACGAAAGATTGTTTGTTTTTTGTCTTTTGCTGTTTTTTTTATATTTTTATTTAAATATTTTTTTAATAGTACTTTAACTTTTGTATCCGTTCAATTATTATTGATTTGAAACAACTCCTATAAAAGCGAGTGTGCGTACGAGCGTACGTGAAGTAACATTTAAAGAAGAAAAAATAAATATTCGTTTAACTTAATGATAAAACAGCTGATTTCACCCATCATCTGTAATACGCAAACAAAACCGAGCATAGATTATACTTTGGGATTATGTTTACAACTTCAATCAATAATATAGCCTATAATCACATATATTATTTCTCAAAGCCATTTTTTTGTCGGTACGACATAACTTCCTTAATACATCATAAAATTACATGAATGAGGCATCATTTTAAAGCTTTCCTTAACCGCTACACCGGAAAAATATACAAAATACAATTATACGATAAAATACAAAAAAAAAGAAAAAAATAATCCGAAAGTAACAGTGATGTAAGATCAAGTAAGTTGTAGGGATATTTTCCTGGCGTTGGCAACACTGATGATAAGAATACCCAGCTGAAGATCTGCCGTTACGCCACTACATTGCTATTTTTAATTAATTGTAATCTTGGTCATAAACAGCATTATGGATACACCTATTTGTTGTTTTTTACCTTCTGCAAGTTGGTAACGCACTATACGATACTAAATATACGGTGTGTACTTTAATTAAGTGGGATTTAAGTAAGTTAGAATGTGAATGCTTCGCACGGGTCAGCTAGTATTAATAACTTCTAAATCATTTTTGATCTATCAATATGATATAAAAGGCAATTAAAAGATAATATTTTTATCTTTCTTTAAATATATATAATAATATACTTAAACACAAATTCTTAATAAATATTTTTACAGTTTTATAGTCCTTATAATTGTACACATTTACCGAGTTAAAAATCCCCGTCTGTCTAGTTAGGTAGGCCTAGCTAAAGTGTGTTGTTTAAATAGTACTGTATTTTGTATAAATTATGTATTTCTGCTGTGTGTCTAATTAATCCGCTTGTGATTTTTCACCGGGATTTACTAGTACTTATAATAAATAGAGGAATTAAAAATAAATACCGTACTGTAACATATCTATCAAGTGTACTACTCTATTTGCAGGTGACTTTCTACAAAAATGGCGACCCCTACTTTCCAGGTCTCGAGTTCAGGTTTAAGCCTGGCAGAGATGTCGGCAGCCTGGAAGCACTCCTTGATAAACTTTCACTCAGAATGGACTTACCGAGAGGCGCTAGGTTTATCTTCTCCATGGACGGAGACAGGAAGATCACCCTGGACGAACTCGAGGATGGGGCTTCTTACGTCGTGTCTTCCTTCAAAACGTTTAAGGTAGGACTTTCTATTCCATTCTATAAATGTCTGGGTAACTTCGTACTTTATCTTCATATTATATTGTTGCTCCAGCTTTGGTTGGTGTAATGGACTTATATCCCGTTCTCTTAGCACAGCACCGAGGATCCGTAGGAAAGTCTCGCGGTAAAACATGCCTTAAATCTTTCCTACGTAAAAATGTTCTTACCAAATAGTTTACAAATGAATTGTCAGCTTTACTTGTCAAATAAAATGCATAATAGAATACAATTTCAACACAAGAGTCCACAAATGACATTTGATGTAACGATACATTTTAATTAATACGATCTAGCAGCTGAACCGCTGAAGTGAGTTGAGCGAATTACAAAAATCTACTTATATAAAGCTAGACGGTAACACTGATTCATTGACATTAATTATTAGGCACTTCCCGTAATCGGACCCCCCTCAACCTTATACTTGAATTAAAGCTCTCGACGAGAAACTTTTGGGACAATTGCCAGAAGTTAACATTTTTTAAATTTGGAAGCACCTTTTGGGCGGGAAAGATTTTTTAGATTTTAAAAATTTTTTCATTTTTTTACTTTGAGCGCGTTTTGTAAGAAAACGGTAAGAGATAGCAAAAAATGTTAAATACAAAAGTTGTAGAAAATTTAATTTCAGACTGACAATTTTCCATCAGATTTAAGATCTAATCATCCATTTAGCCACTATTCATCCGAGAAGGGAGGCTCCGCCAAACGTCCTTAAAGCTAGACGATTTCACTGATTCACTGACATTAATTATTAGGCACTTCCCGTTATCGTACCCCCCTCGACCTCATACTTGAATTAAAGCTCTCGACGAGAAACTTTTGGGAAAATTGCCAGAAGTTAACATTTTTTAATCTTGAAAGCACCTTATGGGCGGGAACGATTTTTTCGATTTTTTTAATTTCTTCATTTTCCCACTTTGAGCTTATTTAGCAAGAAAGCGGTAAGAGATAGCAAAAAATGTTAAATACAAAAGTTGTAGAAAATTTAATTTCAGACTAACGATTTTTCATCAGATTTAAGATCCAATCATCCATTTAGCCACTATTCATCCGAGAAGGGAGGCTCCGCCAAACGTCCTTAAAGCTAGACGATTTCACTGATTCACTGACATTAATTCTTAGGCACTTCCCGTAATCAGAACCCCATCAACCTTATACTTGAATTAAAGCTCTCGACGAGAAACTCTTGGGAAAATTGCCAGAATAACATTTTTTTATTTTGGAAACACCTTTTGGGCGGAGACGATTTTTTCGATCAACCATGTACAAACGATCCAAAGATTAACTAGATTCTTTAGCGGATTTTCCAACTGCGAGCGAAGCGAAGCAGCCATCTGAGGCCAAAGGCCGAGGCGGGGTTGGGACGCGAAGCGTCCAGGGGCAGAGCCCCTAGTTTAGTTATATGTCTCAAGGTTTAAACCAACTATTTGGGAAATTGGTCTACTTACGAAGGCGCTGAATAGCTGACTGTATGTACGAAATATATTAGTAGAATTTGTTTGTAACTCAGTCTCCAGTCCCAGGCACACGTGCTGCTTAGTTCCATTCGCAGTGGAAAAACTCGCTTTGCGAGTTTGCACCTCGTCCTTGAGGCCTCGGCTTATGAACAGCTTCGCATCGCTCGTAACGAGCAAACTTGGCCGCCAGTCTTCAAATTGGAAGATGCCATACTGGAAGAACAAAATGTGCAGAATAATATCCTACATTTATTTTATTAAGGTAAAACTCTAAAATAAATTCATTCTCATACGAAAAATCTCACAAAATTGTTACACCCTGTCAAAAAACGTGCGTCCGGTTGTTGGATGTTTTGGCTAACGAACTCGTCCGAGCGACGTAGACAACCAAGATCTGTACCAAATTCGAACCAAATCGGACTTAAAATGCAGCCACTACAGTGCGTACACATATATATACATATATATAATTTTTAATGACACCCCAAAACGTGTTCTGGGCTCAGGTCTACTCTAGAATAAAAGCCTAACCAAAAAGGTAGAAATATAAATAATTGATTCAAAGTTTGAAATCAGCTGTTAATGGAAATCTAGAGCAAACATCTGATTTGTCTGTTATTTTATTCAATTGGTTGCTATGGTAATGAATGTAAATACATTTAAGAAAAAAATATGTGTTTGTTTATCAGTCTAGGCCTAACCTAAGATTTTTTTCCCGACTAAATTCACAAATATTGAAATTAAAAATGTGTTTATCAAAATGAATAATTATATCCTATGTTACTCAGGGATAGTGAAGCTTTTTATTAATAAAACTATTTTTTCAATCGGCTCAGTAGTTCCAGAGATTACCCCCTACATACATACAAACAAATTTTACTTCTTTATAATATTAGATTAATATTACAATAGGTTAATTACCTTGTATCATTCCGTCGACACAATCCAGGAAGCCAACATACAATATGTTTAAGTTATAATATTAGTATAGAGTAAGCGATTTTCGTTGATTTTTGTTTGTCTTTGCTTTTACCTAACCTAAAAGAACTGTTGGTAAATAATAATAATTGTTACCTATTCCTAAATTTGTCAAGATGGTTGATATGCTAATAATTGTAAATGTTTTCAAGAAACACGTTTAGGTTCAATATAGGTATAACCTAAAATTGTTTAGGTTTTTGATAGAAGCTACCTATTTTCTTTATAATGTTACAACAGATGTTTAAATTATAATTAAATATCCCTTTTTCGTTGATTTTGTTTGTTTGTTTGCTTTTATTTTATGAACATATTTTTGAACTGTTGGTTGTGAAGAATAATTATTACCTGATTCTAAATTCGCTAAATTGGTTGCTATGGTAATTAATGTCAATGCATTCAACAAACGTATCTTGCAACGTTTTCGATTCGAATCAGATGTTTTATCTGTTATACAGGGTGTCCTCGAATTCTCTGGACCCCTTTTGTGGATATGTTCCTGGGATCCAAACAAACAT
>JAGFPH010019627.1:0-15045 GCA_018207615.1 Philaenus spumarius
AGCTTATTTGAATCAGTTTTGATTAAATCTTTGAACAGCTGTTATTGTTCTCATCGATCAGCTGTTATTGTTCCAACTGATAAATGTAACAATCGAATCGAGGTTGCCTCTTATAGCGGTTATGTAATAGTAATTGTTATTTTCTAGTAAAGGTATTACAGTGAAACCTATTACAGATTTGTCTTGTTCGGATGAAAGTTGAGATGAAATTCGTATTACAGAAACTATTTTAAAATAGCAATATTTTAATATGTGTTCTTAGGCGAGAATTTCAACTTGACCGTATACATTATTGAGCTGAAAATAAGCCATAGTGGTTTTGTTAAAATTGAATACTATTACACTGTATGTATTATTAATATAAGTACATACGAACGTATGTACTTTCTTTTAAACACATGTAGAGATTTACAAATCGAGGTACAAATATACAAAGTAAATGTAAGACGTGAAGAAAACATAAAGACTGAGATAGCAAGTTTCAAAGATAGGCCTACCAACTTTCAAACAAAGTAGGCATAGAGGCTACACATGTTCAGGTTCATGAGATAGTTATAATTCGATATATTAAAATTTGGCCAATTTAGAATGAGCTAATGCTTCATATATGAATAAGATGTCCCCTTTTAGTGATTTCCCCTGCTGCAAAATACATACCTGCATTATCGAATATTTTCCAGACAAACCATTGCTCGGACGAAATAAATACATATGTCCTTTTTTGTTGAAAAATACCTCCCCTACACGGTGGTAGTTTTTATTTCTCTCTATCTTCATCCCAGCTCGAAATATTAAGGATAATCGAAAAAAAATTATAATCGATTTTTTTCGACTTTGGGAAATCGATAGACTGGTAAACTTTTTTTATGTTAATCTACATACTTAAATGTACTTATAAAAAAAATCAGCCGTATTGTAAATTACTGGAACTTTTGGTCTAAAATTACCCCTACCAACTGGCCTATTAAAGAGAAACGCACAAAGTAAGATAAAGGTATACCAAAATATAAACAAAATAAGTAGGCCTACACGTAGGGAAAGAGAGAAGAAACAGATGTTTGGTAATACCAACTTTAAACAAGAACTGAATTAAATAGATATCAACTTACAATAAGATGTTTTGAAGAGATAAAATACAAATAACGTAGGCCTACTATGTTCAGAGAGTGGTAAACTAGTTTCAAATAGTTGCGCATAGTTTTAAACAGAAGTAGACTGATACAAATTAACAAACAGACGTACATATTACAAACACAGAGATTGTTGTTTACAGATCAAAGGTTTGTCCTTACTCATTGTGTAGGTTGAAATTACTCGGATGCGTGTGTGTGCGCGTTAGTGTGTTTGTCATGCGCGTGTAAGTAATCCTTTCCAAACGATTTATGAAAGGAGGGGTGTCTGTGAGCCACATCTTTCATAAATATCCTTCTCTCTCTCCGCGCGTTACATTTACTTCAGCGTCGTTGGTGTTTTCTCGTCGTATTTATTTGAACGTCTTTTGCCCGCTTGTTTTTATTCGCATAGGCCGAACTGTGTAGGGGTTTTATTAATATTGTTCTAACCTTTAACTAATTGTAGTTCTGATGGTTTAGAATTTCTATTACCGTTTGAAATATTCTTCATATAAAATATCTTAATTCTTTTAAAGTATTATATAAATTAAAACCCAATCACAACATGTATATAAAATATTCCTTGATTTTTTTACCACAAAGAAAAAAATAAACGCGATAGATAATTTTAACGGCTAACAGGGAATATATCTTCAGTTTATATTCAAGACGCTGCACAAGCCACAGATTAATCGCAGATCTGTAGGTTTCATAATCTATAAGAGACTTTGTCGTGACTGAATGGCTGACTAACATCTTTGAATATTTACCCTATCGGATGAAGGATAACAGTTAAGTTATGTGTACTAATTGGTTTGTTCAACTCGGCATCCTATACAAACACAGTAAATACTACAATATTGTATGGACATTTGTTGTCATTACCTTTTAACATTTGTTGTCATCCGATTGTTTTAACAGTTACACCATCCGATAGGGAATCAAAAGGGCTACAAAAAAGGTGTCTTGACATTTTTCGTTAAAATGTACGGTTTTAGAGTAATTTAGGTTTGTAATTTTCAAACAGCCGCCATTTTGAAACGCATGATTGGATTTAATCGTTTATTTTTCTTGAGGTATATCATTGTCAGGTTAAACTTCATACCAAGTTTGAACTCAATCAGTCAAACCGTTCTCTAGATATGAATTATTTTGTACAAAAAACCAAATGGCGGATATCTGGAAAACGAAGCGTTTTCGGACCTATGTTTATAGGTACTTTTTTCATTATTTTCACCAGTAGAACACGTCCTGCAATTCTTTCCGTTTCTTCCTGATACACCCTGTATAGATAGGATTATAGACGGGCGCTAAGGATTTTGCAAAATTTTAATTTCAAAGCTTAAAAATAGTGAGAATTCGAGGGTTCTCTCCCAGCCCTATAAAAGATAAAAGGAGCTATTCTGATCAAAAATTTAGCAATACTTGTTTGTTTACCGACTGAGTGAATTTAGAATCAGTTTATTATTATTCACAACCAACCGCTTTGAAGGTTATGTTAACAAAATCTAATGAAAAATGCTTACTGTATTAAAATTGAAACATCTGTTGTTATATATTATAAATAAAACAGCTTATTTTTATCAAAAGCTTAACACAATGTTAAGTTAGGCCTTACTCAACCATCTCACGTTCCTTGAAAGCGTTTATATTTATTACATAGAAACCTGCTTGGCAAATTTAGAAAAGGTTAATTTTTTAAACAGCCAACACGAGTTTTTAGGTTAGGTTTATATCATTATATTATATAAAAAAATCCTGTCATTCACTCAAAAGACCTGGCACTATTGCGTTGTGTCAGAGTTTAGAATACCGCATCCCCTCCATCCTGCCCCGATCGAAGTGCTTCTGTTCTAATCAATCGTCATTTCAGTGAAAGTAGATTTTACAAATCTATTTAAATTTGCTTCGTCGCGGGGACTGGTGAGCGAAGCGAGCGCGAGAAGGCCCTTAGTCGTAATATTGTGTTTTATGGTAGTACAAATTTGCTAATAGTTCAGCATCTGTTCGTGCAAAGCAGAACCGTCAGCCAACTTCACTTGCATGCCGAGACATTGTAACAGTTCCAAACTAAACTATAAAGCGTCCAATGTTTTTTCTATGTTTTGTTTTTTGTAGTCAAAGTCGCAGAAAATGATTTGCGATTGAAACAGCATCGCTTTCCAGACGACTGTTGCGTAGTACAATTGATTGTGTTTCCAGAATCAGTTAAACTTCAAGGAAAATACGATTTGATACGACCAAAGTCATAGTGGTCCTCTCTCACGGACCGGTGATATTTTAGTTTTAATCAAGCAGAATAAGATGTATGCATAGTCCGTTGCCATTGTTAAACAACTCTGTTGCAACGTCGCTATTTTGACTTATATTTCACAACAATGTTAAATGTTGTGTTGTAATTTGTTCCTCAAAACTATAAATTAAATCTTTAAATGAATTTTTATTTTCCCTTTTTTGACGTAGGTACATCGTAAATTTTTTAGCTCGTCTGGTTCCCCCAAAATGTAAAATACCTTAAAAGTACCCGGTTTAAATTCACGAGGGGGATTTTACCATGTTTCTGATCGCAGGGCGACTCCTGTAAGCGAGTTTGATCCACGGCTCTATAACAAGGGCTATACCATTTTGATAATTTACCGTGACCCAGTATCGATTGCCTATGACGTCACCATGCTGATACAGTCCAGCTGGTAAGATTTCAATAATGTGCGCGCAGTCGTTAACTCGCTGTTTTAACTCGATGGAAAGGCTTCAGTATAATAAAATTTAAATATTCTTAATCTACATAAAGTACGGATTCTAACAGTATAAAAAACTTTTACTTTAACAGGTATTTCGAATTTTAATAATTGAAAATATTTGAGAATTATCACAGACTGACATGGAAAAGTTACTAAGCGAGGAATTTTTTGTTTTTGGGTTATAAACAAACTTCCAGCGGGAAAGTTGTAGCCAATGAATTGATCTAAACTATCCAATTCACCGATTTGTGATAAAATGATTACATCATTATGAAATCGTTTTTTAAATGAGCGCGAGGAGGTGCGGCGCCGAAACTCCCGAAGTACAGTTGTTTGATACGGGAATAACGTTTATGTACATATTGTTATTTTAAGTTAATATAGTAAATCACTTGTTCCCAGGTAATTATGCCAGCTAGAAAAAAGTAAGCATTTTATTTTAACATAAACTAATTATAATTTATAATTAATATTTGATATTATTGAAGTGGACGCAAAAAGTTAAGTTGGAGGTTAACGTTTAAAAAATAATATCATTATTACGTACATTCAAGAAATAAAATTAGAGATCAATGATGGAAAAAGAAAATCGTAATTACGAAAAAAAAATGAGTTTCATATTTAATTAAAAGAATTACCTTATAATAATGATATTATTTTTTAAACGTTAACCTCCAACTTAACTTTTTGTGTCCACTTCAATAATATAAAATTTTAATTATAAATTATAATTAGTTTATGTTAAAATAAAATGCTTACTTTTTTTCTAGCTGGCATAATTACCTGGGGACAAGTGATTTACTATATTACCTTAAAATAACAATATCTACATAAACGTTATTCCCGTATCAAACAACTGTACTTCGGGAGTGGCAGCGCCGCACCTCCTCACGCTCATTTAAAAAACAATTTCATAATGATGTAATCATTTTATCACAAATCGTTGAATTGGATAGTTTAGATCAATTCTTTGGCTACAACTTTCCCGCTGGAAGTTTGTTTATAACCCAAAACTAAAAAAATTCCTCGCTTAGTAAATTTTCCATGTCAGTCTGTGATAATTCTCAAATATTTTCAATTATTAAAAATCGAAATACCTGATAAAATAAAAGTTTTTTATACTGTTAGAATCCGTAGTTTATGTAGATTAAGAATATCTAAATTTTATTTTACTGAAGCCTTTCCATCGAGTTACAACAGCGAGTTAACGACTGCGCACACATTACTGAAATATTACCAGCTGGCGTGTATCAGCATGGTGACGTCAGAGTGAAACTGGCGGCACAGTGCCGAGATCAAAGAAACGGTTTAGCCCTTGTTATAGAGCCCTGGTTTGTTCACGGCGAGCGAAACGTAGCAGTCCATCAGTCGAGGCCGCAAGATCTAGTTGCAACGAAACAGATCGTGAGTACGGGCTGTAGACTAAGCTAATGTACAAACAAATTTTACTTATATATATATACACGCAGGCAACTATTCGTCGCTTTTGTGAGTAGAATAATTTCTAAACTTGTGAAACCCTGAAGTATATAAACTTAATTTTGTAAATTCGCACAACTCGCGTCAGCGGTTCAGATGCGAGGTCGAATCATTTATTTAGTACTAACCTAATCTATATATATATAATCCAAATACAACTCACTCACTGACTCATCACGAAATCTCAAAAACTGCTAAACGGATTGCAATGAAATTTGGTATGTAGCTTCCTCTAGGGCTCTAGGTGCTCGCTAAGAAAGGTTTTTTTAAAAAATTCGACATTTTAGGGGGGGTCTGGGGGGTCAAAGTTACTAAATCACGATTTCTCTAAAACTACTGAACGGATTGGAATGAAATTTGGTATGTAGCTTTATCTAGGGCCATAGGTGCTCGCTAAGAAAGGGTTTAAAAAAATTCGAAGTTTTAGAGAGGGTTTGGGGGGTTAAAGTTATTAAAATAAAACCACCGAAGGATTGGATTGAAATTTGGTATGTAGCTTCCACTAGGGCCCTAGGTGCTCTCTAATAAAGGTTTTCAAAAAATTCAAAATTTGACCGGGGGGGGGGGGATCAAAGTTACTAAACATATCCATAAGAAATACATAGTGTAATATATTTATTGATATATATTTTGTTGTTGTTAATATACATTTAACTTCGATTTTTCTATCCGTGCAAACCGGATCGGGCACCTAATTTTCTATGAAAGTAAGCGCGATACACAAAACTAGACCAGCCAACACTACAAACGAAACAACAAAGGCGACGGGGCGTTTCGGTTACTCACAGACTACAGGCAAATTACGTACTTTGAATATATTATATGGAAACAGCGACGTAATAATTTCACCCCAGTGTAATAGAGAAAAGGCGCCCGGATTTCAAGGGCAGCAGTTTCCCCGGTGTTAAAGTTTATTTCATCGCGTTCTTGTCCGAAATAACGCGGCGGGAGGGGAATAAGAAAACGAAAAGGATTGTGTAACTCGTAAAAGCCACATCCTCACAAATAGAGAAAACAGCGAGGGCGGGAGAGGGGTGGAAACGAACCGTGCAAAAGTAGCGGGCTCGGAAATTGGCCCATCTTTATGCAGAAACGCCCGCCCCCATCAATCTAATAAAGATATGTGGCACTGCGAAGGCAATTCGATTTGAATCCGAGAGCGTGAAGGGAAGGGTTTCCACCTCGTGTTAGCTAATTACAAGGGAACATATTTTTTGGCAATCCGCCTAAATAATAGCTTACAGAAGCAATTACGTAGACACTTAATTATGTTCTGCAAAACAAAGGTTAAACGGAGTTTGCTGAAGAAATATTGTTCGACGCGAGAATTTTACCTATAATCAAATTACAAATACAGTAGTCGGTCGAAACCCTAAAACATATAAATTTAATTTTGGAAATTCGCTCAACTCACGTCAGGCGTGATCGAATTATTTATTTGATAATATATTTCTAATAAATACAGTTGCATTGAATATACAATACTTTTGCTTGTAAATTACACAAAACACGCATCCTGGCCGTAAATCTTCCGATGGCAGAGACAAGTCTTAAATTACACTCCATAAAAGTAAGGAATCTTTTTACTTTGTAAGTTCTGACGTTTAATCGCCTCATAAATTTGTCATTATCATAAAAATTCCTTCCGAACCAAAGTAAGCTTTTTCCAAAGACGTTTATAAGAGTGATAAAATCTGCTTTCTAGAGTACGCTTCTTTCCTAAAACGGTTTCGTAAATTAATATTTTTCGCCATAAAATCCCTGTCAAGGGTTAAAGGTACGGTATTGTGCGAGTCGGAGAATGTACGCTCGTGCGATCAATATGGCGCCTGCTCCTCGGGCGTATCTGTGAGGCGTCTTTAAAGACTGTTTAATCCGTGAGATGAAAGAGCATCTTCCGTAATATGCGAGAACTGGTAAGTCGGTAGAAGTGTTTTCAGCAAACGATGTAGTGAACTCAAAGGCCGTCTGATTCACCTTAATGATCCTTGGTTTCGAATATCGTATGTTTTGACGCTTGGAAAGTATTTTGTTTACTTGAAATTAGTATCGATTTCTTGCATTGTTTTTTATTATAGCCGTCACAAATTAGTCTAGTAGGCCAACAAAGAAAAGATATCAACGATTCAGTACAAATTAATTTATTAAAATGATTATTCTAGTTTACTGCAGATAAAAATGTCTCTAAATTAGACAAAAATCTACCATTTAAACAAATCTTGCATTCAATTTTCTATCTCTCGGTTATATCTAGAATAGGTATTTACGGTTCGCTACATTTTTAAATTAGAACTACATCTTGTAGGTGTTTAGTTCCATTTATGGCCATCCCATTATTATACATTATCAGCTAGATTTGTTTAGGCTGCCATGAAAAACATGAGCTAGAAAATTGAAAACATAATTTTTACAATAATAATAGTTATTGTAGTATTTGAATGCTGTAATGGTATGTACAACTAATAAATTTTGGTTTATTTTTAACCCATAAATTTTGGTTTATGTTTTAATAAATACTCTCTGTTTTTTTGTGATATTTTGAAGCTTTTCCTTGATTTATGAACTAACATTAGCCACTGTTTTGATACATTTTAATAAATGTTTAAAATGTTTAGTGATATTTTGAACTTTTACTTGGTTCTTAACTAACTATATCAGGCATAGTTTTGATACATTCTAATAAATGTTTAAAATTTTTAGTGATATTTTCAACCTTTACTTGGTTTTTTAACTAACTACTTCAGGGATGGTTTTGATACGTTTAGTAAATGTTTACAGTATTTAGGGATATTTTGAACCTTTATTTGATTCTTAACTAACAATATCAGGCATAGTTTTTATATACATTTTAACAAATGTTTAAAATTGTTAGGAATATTTTGAACATTTACTCGGTTTTTTAACTAACCATTTTTGGGATAGTTTTGATACGTTTTAATAATTAATGTTTAACAATTTAGGGATATTTTGAACCTTTACTTGATTCTTAACTAACAATATCAGACGTAGTTTTGATACATTTTAATAAATGTTTAAAATTTTTAGGGATATTTTGAACCTTTACTTAATTCTTTAACTAACAGTTTCAGACATTGTTTTGGTAAATTTTTGTAAATGTTAAAAGGTTAATGGGTTTTTCTCTTACTTTTTATATGTGTCGGAAGACATAATATAGTCTAACGTATTACATTTAATTGGTTTGAATGGGTTTACTCTTTGTTAACATATATCTGGCTGGCACAAATTGTTTGACATTTAGCATTTACGATACGACATTTACAATAAACGTTTCATGTTTAGAGACTATGAACGTCGTTTGATTCTGTTAACGGATTTAACCCTCCATAATCACGCACCATATCTGCATTCTAGATAAACAAGGACGACTTAAAGCTATCCGGACTTTACATCTCGGCCAAAACAGATTAAATACGAAGAGTTGAATAGCAAATGGCTGCAGTTTGTCAGTGTTGCTCTTAATGTTCGCCCCAGTGTTGCCAACATGACGGCATTGTAATTACCTCGTGTGTAGGCTACTCCCACTCGCATTTGTTAAACGAAAAACTTCCCTGTTGACGTTAAATTAAAATTTTAAACTCCTGTTCTCATTTGTTAAATGAAAAACATTTTCTGTCGACATTAAATTTAATTTGTTTACGTCGCTCTGTTGGAAGTGTTTATAATTAGGTTAGCTCTAAAACAATTCATAAGAAGATTTGGAAACGTAAAACATATGTTCTTTGCATTTCGTTACGGTTTTGCCAAATTTGGGATCGTAATAACCAGATAGGTAAACGCAGATTTTGAAGTTCAATTAAGGTTTTTTTTTAAAAATTCATATAAAAACTCAAAATTTGCAAGTTTTACTGCCGTATTAAAAGAACCGTTACACGAAAACGGTTGTTTTTATAAATGAAATACAAAGTATAAAATGTCTTAATATTAAGACTCGGCAGGAATGAAAAATATTTCAGAGTTGACCGCAGCTCTCCAAGTGCCAGAGCTGTACACTACTATTGTGCGTTTCATTCTTCCACTATCAAATATAGGGCAGCCATGATTGTAAACCTCTAGATTCCGCCTTTATGAAGCTACCCTATATTTGCTAGCGGAAGAATGAAACGCAAACAAACTCAATGATAGTAGTGTAAAGTTCTGTAGCTTGGTGAGCTGCAGTCGAGCCTTAAATTCGTGGCAAATCATGTTCAATTGTTGTACAACTTTCCATCCAAAAACGAAAGTCCCTTTTAATACCATGTTGGCCTATTCGAGGAGGTAGCTAAAAAACTCACATTTAAAATGTTTGCCGAATTTAAAATACAACATGGTAAAGGTAAGCGATTTTTTTATCTCATATTCTTGTCGATACACCATGTGTTCTAAATGTAGAAGAGTTTGACTAAAAACTAATTATTATTCAAACTCATTACTGTAATGATGAAAAGCGTTCATCACGCCCCAAAATTATCTAAAACTCTCCAAAACACGCCCGGTACTGAAATAATCAACTAAATGATTTCATGTCGGGAAAGAACGGTGTTCACCTTCTACTGTTGCCAGTGTATGTAGGTCATACCCTACCTGGTCTGACTCATTCACTTAGCCTGATTGCGTGTTATTTCTCCCCATCGCGCCGGATACATCCGTTACTACTCCCTTTTTTAATTCCGTTTGTTTTCACTCCCGCTTAATCCGCTCCGTGTGCGAACGCGTTTAGTTTCAAAATCTCCGTACGAAGTTAGAATTCAAACGGAACAATTTTAAATCAGTTCACATTCTACAGATCGGTAGTGTATGAAACGAGTTTGTTTGTTTGTTTTTTAACTTCCCGCTACCAATAAAGGGAAGTTATTGATTTCGGTCCGATTTTCGAAAGTCGAGTTTTCATTAAATCTCCACGTTTTGAGGTCCCAGGAAGCCATTCTGACTATTCCCGCCGAGATGTCCGACCGTGTGTGTGTGTGTGTGTGTGGATGTATGTGTGGAAATAAATTTTTGTCGTACAGTTTCTCAAAAACGAATCAACCGATTGAATTCTACGACATGTCATTCGAAAGGGTGTATCAAAACTTAGATCTGATTAGATTTGAGAGTTAATCCATCGAGCCAATCCGAAGAAATTAAAAAAAATAACCTACATTGTTTTTGGAATTTTTATGTTTTTTAAAATAACTTTAATGCGTGCGAAAAAATCATAATAAAACCATGTACATATTTTTTGTGCTTAAAAAACTGCGTCGACTGCTTTTTTGAAAATGAAAATCGGACGACGCATTCAAAAGTTATCGTTGTTTAAAAATTCACAAATTTTCGTTTTTTGGTATTTTTGGTATTTTTTTAACATATCTTCCAGATTTCTCAACCAATCAATATAAACCTGTACATTTCCTTTTTGTGCTTTAAAAACTGCGTAGAATGCTTTTTTTAAAATGAAAATCGAACAACGCATTCAAAAGTTATCGTTGTTTAAAAATTCAGAAATTTTCGTTTTTTGGTATTTTAACAAATAAACTCATTTTTAAGCATTTAAAATTCAAACTAAGCGGGAAGTTCTAGGGTTGGCCTGCACGGTCAACCAATTTTTTTAAAAATATTTTAGGCGGATATTTTGTTTGACCTATTATTGTTATTTGTGCTCAACATCTTTACGGTAAGCCAAAAAGGCCATGCGCACAACTATAGTAGAAAATAAAACCAATTGTGTAATGTGATCCATAAAAGAAAACAGAAATACAAATAAGTAGGCTAAACAAACTATACCCCGACATGAAAAAATTTTAAATCAGAGAATTAACTGGAATTCGGCAATGGAATTAAATTTATTCAAACATAAATTAGCACATCATAGAGGATGATTGATGAAGAAACGCAAAACATGGGTAAAATCTTTTACCCATTAAAAAAAACCAAAAGTTTTTCATGTATTTTCAAGAGGCGGCCATTAAAACTGGTTAATGTAAAGTATCTCCGCTAACTTTAAAAAAATTCCTTTTCAATGACAAATATAACAGTTATGCTTATTACTTCTGTAACTTAAAAGATAACCGAGTTATTGTCTAATATTGAAAAAATTGTATCTTGTAAATCTTGTAAATTGTATCCCATAATATCCAAAATTACTCCATTACCAAATTATGGGAAATATCATGTAAATAAAGTCCATAATAGATTATTACAAAGCAATATCCAAACTACTCATCATTTGCAATGTTTGCTAAACATTTCATTGTTGATCAGTTAGTACTGCCAACCTATGAAATTAATAAATTTCTACCAAGATGCACATTCTTATAGCTTTTAGCTAATAACTCGATTATCTTTTAAGTTATAGAAACAATAAAAATAACTGTTATGTTTGTCATTAAAAAAGGCAATTTTTGTTGCTTGAATAGTTTTTTTGTAAATATAGCGGTTTTCGAGATATTTTGCATTCATCAGTTTTAACGGCCGTCATTTTGAAAATAGCCTATATGAAAATACGTTATGGTGTTTTGTAACATGGGTAAAATGTGTCATACCAAACATGTATCGAAATTGATTTCTTACACCCAAAAATATTTTGTATTTAAAAAAGATGTTGATAACTGGAAACTAAGCTTTTCGGACTCATGGTTTATATGAACTTTTTTTGTTTATTTTCACTAGTAGAACACGTCCTGATAGCTTCTCCGTTTTTTCCTGAATCACCCTGTGTAAAAACAATATTAGCATTCTCATACGATAATGTACTGAATAATTTGTTTTCTAACCAAATAATTCCATTTATTTTCGAAAAATTAGATTAAACTTAATATTAAAATACTAGGGGAGACCATTGCGTGCTCCGCACGCCAACCCCCGGTGCGACATTCTAAAAACATATGTTATGTTTTATTTATAATAAAAGTGTAGGATTAATAATAACCTCAAAACTAAGATGGTGAATAATGTTAAATTTTCAAATCAAATTATTTCTTATATTTTATAACAGCAGTAATAATAAAGGTTAAAAGAACCAGTAAGGCTCAGGTCTACACTTAATCAAAAACCTAACAAAAAAGTTATAAATAATAACCTCAAAACTAAGATGGTAAATAATGTTAAATGTTCAAAACAAATTAGTTCCTAAATTTTATAATTTGAATAAATAATTCATTTCCTCCCTTATAAAAATCAATATTTATTTCCACAAAGCAGCTGTATTAGTTAGTTTCTTATTATAAACAGCCGTTTTGTATTAAAATGTTTTTATAACCTTCTGAATACTGTAATCATCGTTATTTACATCCACGAAATCAGCTGGATTAGTTTGTTTCTTATTATAAACAGCTGTTTTGTATAGAAATGGTTTTTAAATATTTTCCATGTTAATCTTATGGGGAAAACCCGACCTTTGAGATTAGCTCACGCCATTAAGGATAAGAATTTTTGACATCTAAAACCTTATTGCAAAAGTACGAAATGAGACGAATTTTTTGAAACCTCAAATTAAAATTGGTCCAGAAATAAGGGAGGAGTTGTGTTTACAAAAAACGGCTTCACGTATTATATATTAAGATATTAAATTTTGGGTCTCTAAATCAATTGGCATGTAAATATAATTTTGATAAACAAACAACATTTAAATTCAATTATTAAAGCAACATTGAATATGAGCGCAGCTTTTCTGAGGAAGCGTCAAGTTCGATTCATTAAAATGTACACATACTTAAATAAAATTGAATATCAAGTACGAGAATTTACGAACGAAAAATGTCAAGCAAGTCGCCACAGTCGAATTGCATAACAAATAGAGCGCCTTTCAACGTAAGCTTATGCAATTCGCATGCCGTCCGTGTATTTATTTCAACAGTTCGGCGCCTTTTTATCTTTTTATTATCTCTATCTCTCTTTTTTTATTATTATTATTTTAACACCGAAACCAAAGCTGTCCAATGAATGTCGTAGCTCTCAAACCTGCCGTGGGCTTCGATATAATGAAGCGTAAAATATTCAATACCTCTTGCTGAAAACATAATTGTTGCGGCTCTTTTCCGGTAACGATTTCGGAAAAGGGTTTTTACTGATTAACGATTTTCAATCGGTATTGCTGATGAAAATAATTAAGCACATGCAATAATTTATTTATTAAAGTTGTACGTTTCGTCGCTGCTTGTATCTTTCAATAGCTTAATATTTGGTCAATCTGTATTAAACATTGACGTCAATTTTAATTAAGTTCATAAAATAGCCGAAATTTTTTTAGCGAAGTTGCATGGAAAAAATTAGATATTGCAGTGACTCTTACGGTGAGAACCAAGGTCGTATGGTGTCAATGAGCACCGATCATGATCCCCAGAACACGTTTTGGGGTGTCATTGAAAATATTATATATATATATATATTAGGGGCTCTGCCCCTGGACGCTTCGCGTCCCAACCCCACCTCGGCCTTCGGCCTCAATGGCTGTTTCGCTTCGCTCGCAGTTGGAAAATTCGCTAAATAATCTCGTTAATCTTTGGCTCGTTTGTACATAGGTGACCGAGCATAAATCAGCTGTTTTATTTGGCAGGGGACTCAAACTCATTAAACATTATCTCCATAAGATTAACATGGGAAATTTGAAGGATTGTGTGCCGGAGCTCCTTCTCGGGTGAATAGCGGCTGAACGGATGATTGGATCTTAAATTTGATGCAAAATCGTTAGTTTGAAATTAAATTTTCTACAACTTTTGTATTTAACATTTTTTTCTATCTCTTTAAAATTAAAAAAAGTTAAATTCTGGCAATTTTCCCCAAAGTTTCTCGTCGAGAGCTTTAATTCAAGTATAAGGTTGATGGGGCTCCGATTACGGGAAGTGCCTAATAATTAATGTCAGTGAATGAGTGAAATCGTCTAGCTTTAAGGACGTTGGGCGGAGCCTCCCTTCTCGGATGAATAGTGGCTAAATGGATGATTGGATCTTGAATCTGACGGAAAATCTCTTCTTTGAAATTTAATTTTCTACAACTTTTGTATTTAACATTTTTTGCAATCTCTTACCGTTTTCTTACAAAACGCGCTCAAAGTAAAATAAACGGTATCAGTTAACTGACACAAACTTTCTCCCAACTTACTGTAGTCAAAATAATATTGTTTTTAATCATTTTATTTATTACTTTTTAGAACAAAACAAAAAAATAATATTCTACCTACGTCAATCGTATAAAAAAATTATTGTCCCAGGCGGGATTCGATCGCGCGACCTTTGAATTACTGGCCGTGCTCGCTACAGTTGTGCGGCCGTCGCCGCGATGCTAGATTAACAACATAAACTTGTTTATTTTTTTAACATTTCTTCATAATTATAAAACGCCGAAGTTTTGATAAAAGCGGGTGGTGTCATTTTGTTTGGCATCTTAAGCACTATAAATACTGAAAATTTGATCAAAATCGTTAGAGCCGTTTTTGAGAAATTTGCATTTTTGTCGTTTTTTATGGGTTTTTAGGGGTAAATTACCCTTAGAAATTAAAAATTCCAAAAAATGAAAAAAACGCCTGGAGATATTAGGGTTTAGTACCTACATACCAAATTTCATGAAAATCGGACCAATAGTGTCCCCTCTGGTCGTGTATACATACTGACACACTGACAGACAGACACCACGTTAAAAACACTTTTTTGGGTTCAGGGAGCACCAAAACAAAAAATTCCACTAAAAATATTTTTGGGTTCAGGGAGCACCAACACAGATAATTGCACTAAACAATTTTT
>JAGFPH010019628.1:585-15044 GCA_018207615.1 Philaenus spumarius
AATAAAGGTTTAAAGTTCAATATCGAAAACCCGGTAAAAGATCAGGAATCGTTGTTAGTTGATGTCGAAACTGCTTTGAAATTCACGAAATTCGATGTGAAAACCAGTGTTCGTACTGATGTAAAGGACAAATTAGAAGTAAAGAAAGAAAAAACACGTAAAGTTACACCAACTTCAAATGTAAAATGTGGTAAAGTTGTAAAAGAACTAAAGAAGAAAGACGTGCATTACCTAAAGGCGGATAAAGGTAATGCAATTGTAATAATGGATAAACATGAATATACTGAAATTGTTACAGAAATGCTCGCGGACGGACCTTATAAAGTGCAAAATAGAAACCCAATCATAAAGTTCACAAAGAGCGCAAATGAAACTTTGAAAAATTGTAAAAGTTTGGTAGATAATAATCTTCGAAGAAAACTGACAGTTTCAAATCCAGTTTTACCGAGATTATATTGCTTGCCAAAAATACATAAAGAAGGAAAGAAGATGCGGCCTATAGTATCAGGAATCAACTCGCCAACCTATCTAATTTCTAAATGGTTAGTGTCACGCCTCCAAGAACTTACTCCTCCTCCTTCATTTGCCGTAAAGAACACTTATTCTTAACACCGTGAAAAGTGTTCAAAATATTTCATTAACGCCTAGTGAATATTTGGTTTCGTTCGATGTAGTGTCGCTTTACCCAAGTGTTCCAGTGTCCGAAACGATAGAAATGATTAAGGAGTGGCTAGTTTGTAACAATTTAAGTGACTGTGAGGTTGGTGAATTTTTGCTACTTATAAATTTGTGCATGTGTCAAAATAGCTTCCAGTTTAATAACAAGTTTTATGTTCAAAATGAAGGTACCGCGATGGGAAACCCTTTGTCCAGTTTTATTGCTAACTTTTTTATGAGCTCATTTGAAATAAATGCTAAAAATTCAATGAAGTACTTTCCGCGAGTATGGGTTCGTTATGTGGATGATATTTTTGCAGTATTTGATAAAAACGAAAATCTTGATCAATTTTGTGACGCTATCAATGGATTTCACTCCACGATAAAGTTCACTAAGAAAATTGAAAAAGACTGCAACTTACCGTTTTTAGATGTGAATGTGTTTAGGGAAAACAATGTTTTGTCATTTAGTGTATATAGAAAGCCCACGCATACTGATAGATATATAACGGAGGACTCACACCATTCTCCAGCGCATAAAAGAGCCGCTTTTAATTCTATGGCTCACAGATTGGTTAACTTGCCGTTATCTAAGGATAACTACGAGAAAGAACTGAAATATATGTATGGTGCTGCGATTTTTAATGGGTATTCTAAAGAATTAATAGACAACATAGTAAGAAAAATGAATTTCAAGAAAATCAAGGAATCAAGGTGCACTCTTGTGAGCAACAAGCCCCAACAACGATGGGTTAAAACAACGTTTGCCCCACCATTATGTAATGTTGTTAGAAAATCGTTAGCGAAATATGCAAATTTGAATGTAGCTTTGACGGCTGATAATAATCTTGGTAAGATGCTGGGTAATCCTAAAGACAAAATTCAAGAACACGACAAATCCGGAATTTACTGTATTAACTGCGAAATGTGTCCTAAAAAGTATATAGGTCAAACCATAAGAAGCATGAAGATACGAGGTAAAGAACACTTTTCTCATTTAAAATATAATAGGCCTGATAAATCTGCTATGGCTAAGCATTGTTTAGATGAAAATCATCATTTTAAAATAGAAAATTCTAAACTGTTAAAACATGTAACTAAACCCAACACATTGGACGCTTGGGAAACTTTTTATATTAACAAATACCGTAACATAATTGTGAATAATGAATTAGGTCCTTTACAGTATTCTTTATTAATGTAATAATGCTATGTTTTGTTAAATATTAATATTAGTTTAGCAATCTTATTTAAGTTATATTGTTAAGATATTTGATAAACGGTAGGCGGTGGTTAACGCCTTAGCATAGGTTATGACACGCCCCCTGTAGGGTACGCCCCTTCTGGTTAGGTATTTATACGGTGCGTTGTCACACTGTTAGATCAGTTATAGTTTGGTTACTGTAGCCCGTGCATCACTGAGGATGGCGACATTGTCGTTGAAACGCGTTTGAGGTTAGTAAACGTATTTATTGTGAGATTTTGTGTTCAGGTTTTATTTTATCTAACTCTCATTATATAATACAGTACTAGTTATTCCCTGATAATATATCAGTGCTGCTTACGGTTTTTTTTTAGTAACTTTAACCTTCTAAACCCCCCCTAAAATTTCGAATTATTTAAAACCTTTCTTAGCGAGCACCTATGGCCCTAGAGGACGCTACATGCCAAATTTCATTCCAATCCGTTCGGTGTTTTTTTCTAGTAACTTTGAACCCCCATAGCCCTCCAAAAATTTCGAATTTTTTGGAAACCTTTCTTAGCGAGCACCTATGGCCCTAGAGGAAGCTACATACCCAATTTCATTCCAATCCGGTTTTTTTTGGTTTTGAAGAAATCGTGATTTAGTAACTTTGACCAACCAAACCCCCCCATAAGGTTTCGAATTTTCAGTAGTTTTAGAGAAATCGTGATTTAATAAATTTGACTTCCCCAAACAACCCTATAATTTTGATTTTTTTTTTTTAAAACACTTCTTAGGGAGCACTCACAGCTCTGGAGAAAGCTACATACCAAATTTAATTGCAATCCGTTCGGTAGTTTTTGAGATTTCGCGATGAGTCAGTGAGTGAGTGGTATTTGGATTTTTTATATATAGATTGAAAGATACATACAACTATACATAGTTTAGATTTTACACAAATTATTGCAAATAAATTATTTTCACTTGGATTTTCACTTACTGTTAATAAGGAAAAAACAAAACATTTCAGCCATGTAATTTATAAATATGGTAAAAATAAAGTCTCTAAGAACATCATCTTGTATTGACTGCCAATGGTGATGTACGAAAACACATCGATGGTGGCAATAATCAGATGATTCATATTTTGTTAACATTAATCATTAACCAGTGAGTGTTGATGTAACACAAGAAGTGAACTTTAAAACTTCTTACAGTAAATGTAAATTTCTATATTATGTATTCCTACAACTTTATTTAATTATTTATTACTAATGTATATTAACTCTAGTTTAAACTCAAGTTCTAATATATATAACTGCGTCTTCAGTTATACTCTATTTATATACAGTAATATTTTAAAACTAAAACAATCAAATACAGATAACGGCCGGCCTAAACTAATCGGTTAATGTAAAGAGATAAAGTTGGTCGTTATATCTAATTAGTGAAACGGTTTTATCCATTTCTTGCATAAATTGTTTCTTCACTTTGCTCCTCTAAAAGTAAAATATATTGCAGTGAACAGTTTGTAAGGTATAGTATAGTAATAATACATTTGTAATGCGTTTGTGCATTATGTTAAACTGCTTGTATTTGTTGAGGGTGATTGTTTTTATACTTGTGGGAACTCGGGTGTTGTAGTTATTGTGTCTTTCTTAAATACAATGTAATTTTATTAAATAATAAACGGTACCAGGAACTGGCACATACTTTCTCACAAACATATTTAATTTATTAAACGTCACGGTGACTTGTAGGGTGGGGTAGGAGAGGTGATTTTGTATTAAAGTTGTTTTCCCATAAAAATCCATAAAATAATGGAAAAACCAACTTTTCTCAAAAACGGCTCAAACGATTTTGATTAAAATTTTACAGTTTATAGTACTATAGGTCCCTAATAAACTATACAATTTTAACCAAAATCGTTAGAGCCGTTTTTGAGAAAAGTTTTTTTTTGTGTTATTTTAAGGGTTTTTATGGGAAAATTACCCTTAAAAATAAAAAAATTCACAAAAATGAAAAAAACGCCTGGAGATACCGTGGATTAGTACCTCCATACCAAATTTCATCAAAATCGGACGACTGGTTTAGGCTCTAGGTATGATAACATCCACACAGACGCACAGACACACACACAGACATCACTCCGAAAACCACTTTTTTAGGTTCAGGGGGACCCAAAACGGATATTTCCACCAAAAACTCGAACTTGAAAATTTTGACGATTACAATACTTTCTCCATATACTATGGTATAGGGGGAGAAAGTAAAAATAACTAGACATTACTTCAATCCAGCGTCACAATAGCAATTGCGTTCTCAGGTTTTAAATTTACATTAATTTAATTTCAAAAATAATTGTATATGTTGGTTCGCTAAGGAAATTTTTTATTGGCTCATTAAGTATCTTAACCAATTTGTACAAACTAAGTGTCATTTTAAACGGTTTTAAGGAAAACATAAAAATCCAAAATATCCCTCTAATTAAAAACAGAACGGAAGTTAAAAATATTACGCCTTGGTATTTAAATGGGAGATTTTTAAAAAGTAATATCCCTTGGTTTAGGAGAATCATTGACGTGGGCCGGGCTCATAACAGATTGGCTGTACAATTGGAAGCGAAAATATTCCCCGCACAAACAAAAAGAAGAAAATTTTCGTTTGTTAAAATCCAAAATATAAAATCCAAAAAATTCCTCATGTTTTTGTATTGGTAAACTTTTTTCTAGAAACTCACGCAAAGTTCAAAAGAACCATTCAGCGTTCGCTCATAACATAACTATTTGCAGCTCTAACATTCCGACACTCTCAGAAAACATAAATTTAGAATTAAAACATTTACGTTTGTTAAAAAATTAAAAATCGTAATACAAATTGAAGCTTAAACCTTTCCATACTCCGCAAAAATGTCAAATTTTATTACTTTAAATATTTTGAACAATACAAAGCATTACGAACGTAAATGCCATCAAACCGTTGCAATGAGTTTTATAGTAATTTTATATATACAACTAACAGCTGATTTATAATTAGTAAACTCACACTACTTGATTTGTTTTTAATAATTAGACAGCTGATCAGTTTTTGTACTGCTTTTTCTATACAGTACAAAACAAATGTAACCTTTATTAAGACTGTTTAAGTGTATCTGTTTTTAAACCTTGTGTTTTTATTCTGTTTAGAAATATGTAATAACAACAAGATGACAAAATTATTAAATCTTTAATATAATGTAATTACTTAATGCGGGTAATGTTTGACGTGTATACAGAACATAATTAAACATTCGTGTGTGATAATATTCTCATAAAATAACTACACGAAACAGTTAGACTTAATTTAAACGTAATAAGTCATTAATGTTAAACAACATTTTTACTTAACCAAAGCACGGGTACTCCGTTAGTTAAAATTAAAAATTTTCCATACATCTTTATTTTAATAAAACTAAACGAAATAAATTGTTTATTCAAAATATTTCAACAATCCAATATTAAAATATGTCAACACTTACTTGTACAATTCTTCCTTCTGTGATGTTAAACATACAAATAAGCATCGCCAAACAGAAAACACAAAACTTGAAAAGCATTGTTACTGGGCAAGTATATTCACGTAAATGTTGTAACAGTTAAGGTTATGCTATATATATAGCCGTATTATAATGCCTATTGTTTAGTTAATTGTAATACTAAAATAAATGACGACGCGTGCTACAATTTTTCTTCTTCAATAAAACTATATCGTTTAATTATCTCCAGAACTAATTCATCTTTACATTGGTATTTAATTTGAACAATAGACAATGAAACAACGACGTATGTTTTACTGAAGCGAATTTTATTAGTTACTGTAAATCATATTTTGTCTCTGGATTCACTTATAGAGCAAAATAAAGGGCTCATTTTGTTACTGAATTACCCTTGAACTGTTCATGCTATTTGTATTGCAATGCCAAGCCATTTCGGTGCGTGTGCAAGCATATTTTCAAAAATTCGCCAAACTTAGAAATTATAAACCAATACAAACGTGTTCCATAGCTTTTTGTAGAGAAAGGTTCGAAGAATTTATATATGCCTGTAAAAAATGATTGCTGTAAAATTTACAAAGTTATAGCTCAAGAACCAAAAATGTCCAGTACGAAAGGAAAAAGTTCAACTTTAGGCCTACATAAAAAGTAGTAAAGATTTGTTGTAATTTTTTTCATAAATATAAAAAAGTTTCGTAAATTAGTTCTAAATAGAACTGTATAAAATATTTATCAATTTAAAATTTCTTATTTTAAAAACAACAGTTTTTATGTTCCTACTGCAATACTGCTAACAAAACTAGTTTAAAAAGTAATTTAAGAATATATTCTTTGCCCAAAACTGAAATATTAATGTAAGGAAGTGTAGAGAACAAATACATCATAGAATGTATCTGTATACTTGTAAATTCTCATTTTGTAAATTATTTCACATTGTATTACTTGTTCGACAAAATTAAAATAAACTGTCCAAAGTTCGCACGGATAAGGGGAATACAAAATGACCGTTGGGATCAGCATGGGAACAGACTGGGTTTGCGTTCTCAAGCAGTGGTTTGAATTCTGCGAAAGTCTGTATTTCCCACTGCTGTATAAATAACATCTAACTAGTAAAATCTAGTTTACTTTACACCAAACGAAAGGCCAAAGTTTTTCCTACAAAAAGATATAAAGATATACATAGAAATACAACCCATTGTAAGCGATATCTCAAATGCAAAATGTGCTGTTTCATTGTTGAAAACTGTCCAATTGCAAGCGTCTATAATAACTTTTTATATTTTCGAAACTATAAGAGTCAAAATTATTACAATCACACATAGAGTATTTTTTGTCCCTCTATATGTCAAGTTTTATATGAATTGTATTTTAGTTCCACTGTTCATTGAAAGTTAGTATTTAAAAGAAAAACTAGTTTGGCGGTACAAGTGTTGGTCAAAATTGGCGGATTTACATCAAATTTAGTATACAAATAATCGAAATTTAAATACAAAACGTTTTATGATAGTGGTTTTTAATAATTTTTGACAATAATTTAACTGACTTTTGGTATTAGGTACCTAGTACTTGTTTTCATTGAGTGCAGCCAAGCGTCACTAATTAGGGTCGGGTGGGCGGAAGACTCTAACCTTTTCTTGGTTCAGAGTTAGGCTGTCCGCAACTATAACGCTACATATAATTTAAATATGCCGTCCTGTCAGGCGTTGTCCTTATTTTCACTGAATTTAAACACAAAATATAAGTTGCAATTCAAACGACTATAGCAATAAATAAGTTGTAAATGTTTATTTTATTTAATGGCAGTTTGTTTAGAACTGTTCAGACAATATTGTAGAAACAGATAATTTAATCATAAAACCTTTTGCGTCCTAACTTTTTTGCTTGTACATTTCTATGTATACTACTTCTAACAACCATTAAGAGCTTTCGTGGGTTAGCGTTCTACCACAGTAAGGATTATGTTTGGTACATAAATCAAGTAATTTATTTTATTAATACAATTTTAATGCAATATTACGGTACCTGTTTTTCCCGTCAAGTAATACACTAGTTACACTACCGCTATTTCGGACGTATTCAATCGTCCATCATCTGGTGTAAAAAATTGCTCACACGAGGTCGTCAAACATTAACAAATTGTTACAACACATTGACATTACAACACATACACAAAAACACAACAAACAACGCGCAACATTTAGTTTGTAGTTGCCCGCACGGGTAACTCTTTTGTGTATGTTTTTGAATGTCAATGTGTTGTAACAATTTGTTAATGTTTGACGACCTCATGTGAGCGATTTTTCACACCAGATGATGGATGATTGAATACGTCCGAAATAGCGGTAGTGTTTAAAACTAGTGGATCACTTGACGGAAAAAACAAGTAATATTGCATTCACCTTGTATTATATTGATTCGGGGACCTTATCCAAAATGAAATTATTTTATTAGTTTTTTTATTGAAGCTAGAGAGACATGTATATAGGAAAAAAACAAAATAAAGTATCAAACTAACGTTAATAAAATTGAGTAAAATTGCATTTAAGAACATTGACATTTACAACTAGGTTTACAGGTTAAATCAATCAAAACTAACGTTTCTACCCAAAGGTTCATGTAAATAAGCAGAATTTTCAATAAACATATTGGACGGAGCAAATATTCCGAAAGCTTTACCGAAATCCTCAGCACATTGTTCCAGTCACTGTTTGGTGTTGCTGTGCACCATTTAGGCGTACTTAGACCTTACTTTTTTGCACAAGGTGGCTCCAGCCCACTTTAGAAGAAATCGAAAATACAGGACATTATTCGTTTCAGCAGGACGGGGTTACAGCCCACACTGCTCGACCTTTACTTGTCATTTTTAGAGAGATGCTTATAAATCGACTCGTGTCTTTGAGAGGCGATATTGGATGACTTGCTCGCTCATCCTGGGATTTTTTTATGGGGTTATCTCAAGGATAAGGTTTTCCAACATCGAATTATAACTATCGAAGGACATAATGACGTCATTTCAGAGGAAGTTGCTGCTATTCCCCTAGAGGTAAAACATTCCCAGATCGTCTGTAGCAATGTATCACCAAAGATGGCCGCCATCTGAGAATACTTACTGGGAATAAACTATAATATGATTGTTTTACTAAAAACAAATGCTTTTTATAAAAACGTTGTGTGTTTTTAATTTCCTGATGCATTCGTTTACCTACACAACATTTTTCATTGTTACCCTGAACTTAACACTATTTTAACATATATGAAGTGAGACGGCCCTAAAGGAGTCAGAAGAATATCTTAAATAAGAGCATAAGCTGAGATTAGCACATTAAATTAAATTTCTTTGTTAGTAGAATACAACGCCACAAATTCGACCTTAAAAGCTCCACTCTGGCTGAAATGGCGGCTGTTTAACATTTGAAGAATAGACTTTCTAAATGATCTAAGTGCCATTTTTTGACATTTTGAGTTATTGCTACCAAAGTGATTCAAATACAAACGCGAATGCACCCCTAAGAGATCTATGTGCCAATTATCTCCAATTAGTTGGGAAAAAATCCGATAGAATGAGCTCGGTTTATCTCCATAGTAACTGTAAAATCTAAGAGATATAGGCTATGTGCCAGCAGACAATATTGTGTTCTGTTAACCTCAAACTAAGTTGTTACAAAATTATTTATCGCTTTTTCATTATTAAATTAAGATCAAAGATGGACGTAGCTTTTACAGTTGATGAAAGTTGATGAACGCATGGAAAATAAATATACGAAGAAAAATCATGAGAATGTTCATCATATCCCAAGAAGAGTGCCAGTCAACCCATCCATAAAAGAATCGAGTAATATCGTTATGGTTAAAATAGGTTGTACATAGTTATTAAATAACTAAACCAAATCTGATCTAAAAATAAAACTTACTACATAGTTTTGATTTAGCTATTATTATTAAAAACTTAAAAAACTCAAAGATGGAGTATATTGAGGATGTGAAAAAGATAATTGAAAGCCCCAAACATTCGAAACCTTTTAAAGTATTGGACTTGTCCAAAACATTTTTTTTATTTCAACCGGGCATCTACAGCCTACATAAACACACAAAAATTAGGAATTTCCAAGATTACCTGGATGAAAGTAATGAGAAACAGCCCTGGATTTGTTTTCTGTAAAAACAACTTCAGTGATCTTGGGGATTTCCAAAAAAACCTACATCTTCAAATACGGCTTTAAGATCGAAAATATTTTAAATATGCATTTAGAGAATTTGCCTGATGAAGTCCCACTCTCCGAAAGCAAGAAAAAAATAACATTAGGGCAATGTCGGAATACATCTCGCCCGAAAATAGAGAGTTTTATGCAGAACTTTAACAGTAACGAGGTACACTCAGCAACTTGGACTTAGATCCTTTAGAAAGAAATCATGTTTGGACCTAGATCTGTATCATTCTTTGTAATCATATTTTTTTTTCTTGATTTGAGTTTTATGTTTAACTTTTGGTAATCTGCGAAACTGCTATTTGAGTTGTTAATAATAAGAAAAAATATGTACACAATAAAATACTTGAATTTGATTAAAATGCAAAGTGTTTTACTGTTTCCCAACAATTTTACTTTTGGAATTTAGATCATTTAGAATTTCTAGGCTTCATTTATTAATGTTACGTCGTGAGTACGCAATACAATGCCACTTCTGCTAGATTTCTGATCAATGCCTACAACTTCATCTGTGACGGTGGTATAATAACCTTACACGATGTTCTGTTACAATTACGTCCCCATTACTTCCAGGCGCGTTTATGCAATGTTGATACATACGGACAGTTTGGGTTTTGCATACACAGCGCCATTAGTTACAACATTATGCGCACGAAACGATATGTAAACCGATATAAATGAAACAAACACTAAATGTTGGCCCAAGTGTGCCTCAATACATCACTGAAAATCACATAGAAATTGGCTCAGCCGTTGTGAAGATTAGTTTGCACAAACGAACAGACAAATTATTTGTTGAAGACCGTATACATACATGTATAGATAAATGTTTAGCTACTTTACAAGAAGTTGCACATATAAAACTCGTTGTAGATCTGTGAAAAAGACAAAGTTTTTTTTTTTAGTGGAGTAGAAAAAAGTTTTTTTTTATAATTTTGTAAAATGTATTTACAGCAGGTAAAATAAAACTTCAATTAGAACTAATACACAAAGGTGAGATCTTTGCACCCTGGTTTTTTTCATAAATATTGTAGAAAAAGTCTACCAATTTCCCCCCTCAGTAACAGTGTTTAGTGATTTATTTTAAGTAACCACGATCAGAAAAAAAAAATGGAGTTAAAGTTTAAAACTAACAGACGTTTTGATTAAAAAAAATAAATAAATGTTAGAATTTGTTTTAAATAATCTGAATTTATGAGGAATTACTCTTACTTTAATTTCTTCAAACATAAAAAATTTAAATTGCATTTTAAACAAATCTAAATAAATGAATTATTTCTAATCGTGGCAATTTGTTTGTTATGAATTTAGTTTGAATTTGTGCAGACATTCTTCACAAACCGACAGTTAAATCATAAAACCTATTTAGCCCTTGCTTTGTTGCTAGTAACGCTATTTTTATGGACCACTTCCAAAAACAATTAAGAGCCGCCATACCTCAGTTACGTAGGGTCTACTATAGGACTAATCTAAAAATGGGTTGTTTTTATCCGAATCAGCTGTTTTATCTGCCACAGGGGTAGGAGAAACTCCAGATTTTCACCATCTTTATACTTTGAAATCTAAATTTTGAAATAATTATTTGATAGTGAACGTATATGCCCCTATAAGAAACTTTCGTATTTTTATTTTCAGTAGTCTTTGCTTCACGTTGTTGCTATATCACTCAGTCAGGACAAATTTGCTTCAACATAATGCCCCATGAATACACTGAAAAACTATCAAAGCTTAGTTAACAATTGAACACATTATTAATAGATTACAGTACGTTTCTATTGTCGTGTTTTGATAAACGAATAACTAAGAAAATAAGAAGGTGTTGTGGGAGTTAAGGAGTTACACAGGAACCTAATTAAAAGTATTAGGTTTTACTATATTTTGTAACACTTTGAAAACTAGTACATTTGTTTTTAAACAGATAACATAATATATTGTTTAGTTTATAGTTTTAGTTGGATGTAACTAACAGGCACAACTTGTATAGTTCATTAACTCTGAAACAGAACAAAACACGTTTTTTAACTAAAAAAATTCAATATAAAGCAGGTCTCAACAGATAAACAGTAGGTTTAATTTGTATAATAATTTTAAATAAAATGTTGGATTTAATTTTTTTGCAGATTTTCAATTTAAAACAATCCAGGTGTGCTTAAAACCACATGGGAGAAGTGTAAACTTCTATTGCGATTTATGAAATGAGGAAGCGCAATGTCCATTTCAAAGGCGTTACCAAGTAAACTATTTTAACACAACTTATGAAATGAGGAAGCACTATCCAGTTCAAAGTAAACTATTTTAACATAACTTACGAAATGAGGAAGGAAATGGGCAAGAGGCGGAGGCTTCGAGCCCATTGGAAGTTCACTCGCTCTCCGGCAGCGAAGAACTTCTTCAACCAGAAGAACGACCGTGTTAAAACGCTTTTGAATGGTTTCAGGTCTGAGTCTTGGCATTCATATCTGCATACTCCGGATTTGCAAGACGGCAGTGCTTGGAAGGTAGCCAAGATGCTCTGTAGCGAGAAGCGTTCCAGCCGGCCTCTCCACTGGCAGCGTGGCCTAGTCTACTCTGCTCTGGAAAAGGCAGAAGCGTTTGCTGTCACTACGGAAAATCAGTTCCAACCGAACCAAGATATTTGTGGTGAGGAGCATGCAGATACGATCAAGGAGTTCATCGATGACTGCTTTGCAGAGTCACCGGAAGCTGACGACGTCATCAAACACTTCAGTGTCAAGGCGGCGAATTCCGCTATCTCCGTGCTTGATCGGTTTGGTGGCAGGACCTTGCTTGCTGCACCCCTCAGTTAGTGGAGGTCTTTGTTCAATTCTGTCCTCAGGTTGTGCCACTTCCCCTACCCAGTTGAAGACCAAGAAGATCATCCTCATTCCAAGCCGGAGAAGGACCATCTCTTTCGACAGAACTATCGCCTATCTCTGCTGCTGACCATCTCTGAAATTTACGAGAGCCTCTTTATTTCCAGATTGCAGCCTTAAATAGAGGACTACATCAGACCAGAGCAGTTCGGCTTTCGACGTGCTCATTCCACTACACTCCTGCTGGTTAATAACCACAATAAGTTCTTGTTCTCTGTTACAATGTTGCTAGACGTCAGTCATGTCTCCTCTACAAGTAGAGAGAGTCTCCTGTACCGGAGTCTGTTGTACACTTAATCCACTTTAACCTCTCAGGCAGAGCCTTCAAGGCATTCGTAGAAGGCGAACTCTCCACACTGCGCCCGATACGTGCTGGCGTCCCTCAAGGCAGTGTCCTGGGACCAGTATTGTATCTGGTCTTCACTAATGACTTTCCGACAATTCCAGGAGTGACGATCTCGCTGTATGCTGATGATGCGTTTCTACACTGTAGTAGCGTAAATCCGGCTTACCCAAAAATACCATGCAAAGGCAATTGGACGCACTGTTCCCGAGGTTGCAGAAATGGCGCACTAAGATAAATGCGGATAAATCTGATTCCATCTGTTTCAGGAAAAAAAGCAGAATGACACGCAGAGTCTCTCGTGCCGTAGAACTTGATGCGGTGGCTATCCCTTGGAAGCGTACTGTCTAGTACCTCGGCCTAACTCTGGACAGACGACTCAACTTCAGGCAACACGTGTTGAACAAGGGCATGGAAGGAAATCGAATCCAAGGCTGCCTCTCACCCTTGTTGGCGTAGAGTAGCCCCTTGAAAGTAAAAGCTAAGATGACAATTTTTCTTTTAATAGTGCGTTCTATGCTGATGTACACGTCCACTGCTTGGTTGGCGCTTGCCAGCAAATCCAGCAGGAAGAAACTGGAAACATTTTAGACAGCGGCTCTTCGCAGACTCACGCATCAGCCATGGTACGTGAGAAACTCCGCCATTTTCGGGTCAGCTGACATCCCTACCCTAGATGTTTACACTAAACTATGCACCCCTAAATTGTTTCGGGATGCACGAGAATTGTTCTATCCTC
Organism: Philaenus spumarius; assembly: GCA_018207615.1. Classification (NCBI taxonomy): domain Eukaryota; kingdom Metazoa; phylum Arthropoda; class Insecta; order Hemiptera; family Aphrophoridae; genus Philaenus; species Philaenus spumarius. The sequence continues at coordinate 14,118 of JAGFPH010019628.1, forward strand.
ATATAGTCGAGATCTGCAGGAGACTTGACATTACGGAAAATGGTAGGCCTCGGCCTCTATTGGTTTCTACGCCGCGTTTTCCACGAGTAACAACTCCAACTTGCATGCTTTCAATTTTTCAGTTTCAGTGAGTGTCTAGTTTTCAGCTTGCAGCCATTAGCGAATTCCCTAGATGCTCCCCCGAGTGATGTGTGCGGATCGTCTGTCCGTTCACAGTACTAGAGTGTGTATACCTACTTCAGGGGAAGTCGGCGCACCACTCTTGTGCCTGTGTTTGGTTCAGAGTGACTCCCACGTGGGAGGAGGGAGGTTGGTTTAGTGGGTATGTCCTTGACTGAGGCCCACAGTACCTTCTCAGGAGAGAGGTCTGCGTAAATGCATTTCATCCTACCCCCCCCCCCCCCCCCAAAACAAACTCAACGTCAGTTAGACTGTGAAGTAGTGGGAGTAGTGCACAGTAACGGTAAATCAATCGCCAATAATTAGCTTCCAACCTAGTTCCCACCTGTTGCAAATTTGACTACGGTTCTAACCTCTCGGACGCTGTTTACTATTTTATATCAGACAGTGTGATTAAGTTGTCATTACAGATAGAACTTACTTCCTTCCTTATTTTCAAACCCATATGGGCAATTGGAGCTTTCGTATTTGCCCTTGTAATCACAAGCAGGCTGCTCGTAAACCCAGCATGTACAATGTCGATTTTGCCTGTACTGCAAACATAGTAAACAATAAATACACTTAGTTACATTAGATACTGATTTAAAGCCGGCAGTCCAAATATTTGTAAATTAAGAAACTATACATCATAGTTTGGATTTTTAAATAATTTTTTTTTTCTTAGCTCTTATTTAAAAAAAATGCAATCTGTATAATTTATAAATGTCGTAAAAACTACCCTTTTTCGACATCATCTCTTATTGACTA
>JAGFPH010019629.1:0-12725 GCA_018207615.1 Philaenus spumarius
ACGTCCATGTATTACTTTGCGTTCATATATTACCACGTCCAGTGATTTATCACGTCCGTATACGGACGTGATAATGACACCCTATGTTAATTCCGACTATTATGGTCTGATATCACACAAAGAAATCCTAGCTGTTAGACGTACTAAGAACTAACCCCCTATTGCCTCGGAATATTTCTATTCCATTCCATTTGGACGAAATAAATTAAATAGGCGAGCAACGTGGACGTCTTAGAGTGCGTCTTTTATACTGTGATATTCATTGTGCAGTTCTGACTCTTGCCGCTAGATTCGCTGCAGTCTAGATTCAATATACACGTCGTGTATACTCAAGTTTAAGTTGTCGCGTTACCCACTTCCACGATTTGGCAACACTGTTCTTTGTATTCGACCACTGTAAGGCTGCTCACTTGATGAATGATTCGTGTAGATTACTTGTTTTGTAAGCGTATTAGAATAATAGTACTTGGAATCGGCGAATAAGCCTGACAGCGGGAGGCGGGAAGTTTTTCCTGGAATCTAAAGCCAACAACATGTTTCCTCTTCCTACATACGAAATGTAAATATTTCTCATTTCGTGATCCACTTTCATTAGTTTTAATATTAGTGATTTTAACCCTCCATCTGGCAGTTGATATTTCTATACCGGCAGGTACTTTTTTACTACTCGTGTACATTGTCATTTAAATATTTATAGAATCCAATCCATTTGAGTAAAGTATAAACTATTATACATTTTCTTGTTCAGAAAACCACAGAAAACATTTCAGTGTAGTTAAATTTTCTACTTCACCACATACGAAAAATTACGTTACAAATAGACAAAAAAAAAAATACTTTGGTAACTAAAATAATTGTTTTTTGAGACATTAAAAATGTGTAGTTAAAATATTTGTAAATGGCCGCCATTTTCCAATATGGTGCTAAAATTTCGAATTTCTTATGACACGCCCTGTATGTTATGATGATTTTAGATTCTACAAGTTATTTTAAGACTTTTTTCTTCTTTGTGTTTTTTTATAGGCCTACGTCTAACCGTTCAAAAATTAGAGGGGTATCAAATTTTAAAAACACCCTAACTAAGCGGAAGATATTTTTGTATGGAAAGTTTTGAATTAATGAAAACGCTAACACTAAGAACAAAAAAGTCTTAAAATAACTTGTAGAATCCAAATTCATTGTAAAATACTGGGTGTTCCATAAGAAATTTGAAAGTTGAGCGCCATATTAGAAAATGATGGTCATTCACAAATATTTCACAAGTTTCCCATTTTAAAGTTTGATTCAAGTATTATAGCAATCTTACATCAATAGCATGGCTCGTGTTGTCTTGGAGAAGCCAGGAAAAAATTTGCCTGTGATGAAAGTCGTTAGGCAGGGCACTCTCACCTGATCTTTTAATGTGATACTAGAAAAACTAGAAAACTAGAAAAAGTTTTCAGTAAGTTAAATTGGCATAATTTTGGAATGGAAATGAAGGAATAACTATATCTAATATAAGATTTGCTAATGATGTCATTCTTTATGCAAAATCGCCCACAGAAGTGGAGAATATATTATAGGACTTGGACCGAGAGGGTAGCCGAGCCGGCTAGTGATAAATACAGAAAAAACGGTACTTCTAAGCAACGGGAAGCAAGAAGATCTGTTCATATCCACGATTGAAAATTTAAATATCGCCTCAAAAACCAGTCCATTTACGACGAATAATATGCAGGCAATGATAACCACACAGGTTTTTCGCCTTTAAACCCCCCCCCCAAAAAAAAGGTTTGGATTCACAATGCGATTGTCAACAATATACCATAATTTCATGTATGTATCATTAGTTTTGGATTTGTAGTTACCGTTTGAAAATAAAACAAATTTTGGTTTGATTGCTTGCCGTAAAACATTGTTTATTGCTAATAACAATTGAGTATTATTAATGTTATGATCGTTCTGAATAGTGAATTTTAATATGTTCTTTATTCCGTCATATTATAAGATGAATGTATCTACTTATATAAAGTTAGACGGTAACACTGATTCACTGACATTAATTATGAGGCACTTCCCGTAATCGTACCCCCCCTCAAACTTATACTTGAATTAAAGCTCTCGACGAAAAACTTTCGGGAATATTGCCAGAATTTAACATTTTTCAATTTTAGAAGCACCTTTTGGGTGGGAAAGATTTTTTAGATTTTTTCAATTGTTTCATTTTTTCACTTTGAGCGCATTTTGTAAGAATGCGGTAAGAGATAACAAACAATGTTAAATACAAAAGTTGTAGAAAATTTCACTTAAAACTTGAGATTTTCCGTCATATTCAAGATCTAATCATCCATTTAGCCACTATTCATCTGAGAAGGGAGGCTCCGCCAAACGTCTTTAAAGCTAGACGGGTTCACTGATTCACTGACATAAATTATGAGGTACGTCCTGTAATTCGACGAGAAACTACCAGAAAAATTGCTAAAAGTTAACATTTTTAATTTTTAAACACCTTTTGTTTTTGAGATAGCAAAAATTGTTAAAATAGTACAAAAGTTGTAGAAAATTTGATTTCAAACAAGAAATTTTCCGTCAGATTCAAGATCCAATCATCCGTTTAGCCGCTATTCACCTAAGAAAGAGCTCCGGCACACAATTCTTCAAATTTCCCATGTAATTCTTATGAAGATAATGTTTAATGAGTTTGAGTCAGCTGCCAAATAAAACAGCTGTTTTAAGCTCGGTCACCTATGTACAAACGAGCCAAAGATTAACGAGATTCTTTAGCGAATTTTCCAACTGCGAGCGAAGCGAAGCGCCAAGGTCGAAGGCCGAGGCGGGGTTGGGACGCGAAGCGTCCAGGGGCAGAGCCCCTAGTATGATATAAACTTGATCAATTAGATAATAATAATTAGATAGTTTTTGAAAAATCGAAAAGCTCAAAAAACGTTACACTATGTAAGATAAAAGCTTGTATCTTAAGAACGGGTTGTCGGATCTTAAATAAATATTAAAACGTATTTAAAATCAGGACGAAATTCCTTAGAGAGTATCAGATTTTTTAATTCCTATGCAAATTAATTGATCAGTGCACGTTATATAATAATATTAATCTGAAAATAGTTCTTCAGTAGACGGTTTAAAAAAATTATTTATAATGACTTCAATCTTGTTTAAATTGTACACAATCGTTGTATATTTCTATATAAACAACGTATTAAAATTTCAAAACTATCGGATTATACATACTCGAGCTATTAACACATAAAGATCTCGTCTAGCAGTTTTGATTCAAAATGTTTACAAGGTTTCATTAGAATACTTATATTTTACGAACCATTAAACGGGTTTTAAATTTCAAAATAGATTTGGATTCATAATAACATTGTCAACAATAAACTATAATTTCATATTTCCATTATCATTTATGAATGTGTAGTTACGGTTTGAAAATAGAAAAAAAATTCATTTGGTTGGTTGTCGTAAATCATATTTATGTGTTAATAACTCGAGTAGTTATTATCCGATAGTTTAGAAATTTCCATGCGTTGTTTATATAGCAATATACGACGACTGTGTAAAATTTTAACGAGAATGAATAAAAATAAAGGATCTTTGAAACGACCGTCCACAGAAGAACTATTTTCAGATTAATATTTACGATATAACGTGCATTTATCAAGTAAATTTTTATACGAATTAATGCGAATCTGATAGTTTACAGAGAATTTCGTCCTGAATTTTATAACGTTTTTATATTTAAGATCCGAATAACGGTTCGCATGATACAAAAGATTGTATCTAACAAGATTATCGTTCTAATTTACCATAAACTTGATGCGTAACTCTTTATAGCACTAATCGTTAAATGATCTGAACATTTTTTATAGGAACCTCATTTTTTAATATTATACTTATAGACTTGTTGTTTGTATGTAGTATACGTTACATTAAAATCATTTAAATATTTTAAAAGAAATTATATTTTTACCGGAGACAGAGCATTAACTCTTTCTCTAATTTTGAGTAAACTTTATGCGTAACTTTTTATAATAGGCCTAATCGTTAAATGGTCTAAAAACTGGTATAAGAATTTTATTTTTTTTATACTATATTTGCAGACATGTTGTTTATATATTATGTAGTATACATTTGATTAAAATCAGTAAAATATTTTAAAATAAACTAGGGGAGATCCCTGCGTGCTCCGCACGCCAACCCCCGATGGATCCTTCTAAGAGATATGTTATGTTTTATTTATAATAGAGGTGTAGGATTAATAATAACCTCAAAACTAAGATGATAAATAATGTTAAATGTTCAAATCAAATTATTTCGTATATTTTATAACAGCAGTTATAATAAAAGTTAAAAGAACCAGTAAGGCTCAGGTGTAGGCCTACATTTAATCAAAACCCTTACCAAAACGTTACTATCAATTACCGTATATTATCAATAATTAGGCCTACTATAATATGTCTTATTTATTTTTAATTAAGATGTAACATAGTTTTTCTTATTTTTAAATCCCTTAAAGCAAGTTTTTATTGGTTTGTGTGTGTTGAAACACGTGTTGGTTGAGCCTAGGCCTAACTTAAAATATTATTTTGTACTAAAAGCTGGACATCCGAATCAACTGTTTTATCTGTTATTTTAATCAATTGGTTGCTATGGCAATGAATGTAAAAACATTCGAGAAGTTGTTTCTTCAGTCTAGGCCTAACTTAAAATTACGTTTAATTTATTTTACCTGTCTTAATGGCAACATACACACATGATTTATGTTTTTGTGCACATCTTTGAATGATATAAGTTTCATCTTTCAATTGTTGGTTTTTTAGTTTTTCTAGATTGGCGTAAACATAATGCATTAATTTTTATAGGCCTAATCGTTAAATGATCTAAAAATTGGTATAGGAACCTAATTTTTTTATATTATACTTATAGACATGTTTTGTATATGTGGTATACATTTTATTAAAATCAGTTGAATATTTCAAAAGAAACTATAATTTTTCCGAAGAAATGTACACTTTCTGAATTGAAAATGCGTGTTCAGTAAAACCCCATTTTTTCTGAAACTATTTACCAATTTTGAATGAAATTCGATATACATATAAGCAATAGTTGTATAATCATGCTATATAAAAATTAACACAATAAATTACCATTTAAATATACAAACTCACCGTTGTATACAAAACAAACCGATCAAATCCCAGTATGCAAATAACTAATTGATTCTTATTCCAGTATCCAACAACCACATGTAATATATCGAGAAAATGTGTAATGGGTCTCACTTTTTCACAGAATGCGTATATATACTTTATTTATACGTGTGTTAAATTTCGTTTAATTCTGTTAAATAATTTACAAGAAAAATACATTAATTTAACCGACAAATTGCTCGCCGCTGGATGCAAATCACGGCTTATTGATGCATAGCCAACACAGTTTTACAAATAAAACAAAATAATAAAAAATATACGTATCCAGCTCAATATTTTACAGAATATATGTAAATATATACTTTATTTATACGTGTGTTAAATTTCATTTAAATCTATAAATTAATTTACAAGAAAAAATCATTTCGCTCGCCGCAAGATCTAGGGTAAATCAAGGTTTATTCATACAAATGACTAAGACATTTTTGTAAATAAAATACAGTAATTAAATTTTATCGTATCTAGCTGAAATTTTCACAGAATGCGTATACAGGGTGTTACAAAAAGGTTGGGCTGGCTACGCATATTCAGATTCTACATGCAAAAAAAGTCGAAAATGTAGTATAACATTTTTTTAGATTTCGGCTTAGTTTAGCCGTAATCCGCCATTTTGTATTAAAAAAAAAAAAAAAAATAATAACTCAAAAGCCCTTATTAGAGATATTTTTATGAAACTTAGTAGGCCTATACACTTTAACTCTATAGCTATAAACATTTCCCCAAAATATCTTTCATTAGACTCATCAAATTTCAAAATGGCGGCCATTTAAAAGTTTTAAAGTCAAATTACATGAAAACCAGCTACTAAACAAAATTTTACTAGACACTAAATTTGAAGCCCTTTTCATTTAAAATTGAATGACACTTTAATTGTAAAAATTGGTTAATAAATATCAAAATGGCGGCCATTTATCAATTTCAAAGGAAAATTCCATTAAAACTAGGGACTAGAAAAACTCCAAATTGTTCAATTTAAATTTTAAAACATAAATAAAATTTTGTTTAGTAGCTGGTTTTCATGGAATTTGACTTTAAAACTTTTAAATGGCCGCCATTTTGAAATTTGATGAGTCTGATCAAAGATATTTTGGGAAAATGTTTATAGCTATAGAGTTAAAGTTTATAATAAGTTTCATAAAAATATCTCTAAGGACTTTTGAGTTATTAATTTTTTTTTATACAAAATGGCGGATTACGGCTAAACTAAGACGAAATCGAAAAAATTTTATACTAAATTTTTGACTTATTTTTGCATGTAGAATATGAATCTGCATAGCCCGCTACAAAAATAACTAAAAAATTGTTAAATTAAAAAAAATATGGTTTTAGGTTAATTTTGGTTGTTGTAGACAATTACCAAGAAATTATATTTTTAGTTTTTTGTCGATAACTCAGTTATCCTTTGACCTACTGAAATTACAGAAAAGCATTTTGTCTGTCGTTAAAAAAGGAAAATATTTTGTCTCTTGTACATCTTTTGTAAACTTAACGGTTTTCAAGATATTCTACGTTAACAATTTGTAACGGCCGCCATTTTGAAAATTATAAAAATAAATTCTTTGTGTTTGGTACACTTGTTAATCGTAACATATAAAATGCTTATTCCAAATTTGAACTCGATATCTTATCTATTTCCAGAGTTACAATGAGTTTTTGTAAAAAAACAAAATGGCGGATTACGGCTAAACTAAGCCGAAATCGAAAAAATGTTATACTACATTTTCGACTTATTTTTGCATGTAGAATCTGAATATGCATAGCCAGCCCAACCGTTTTGTAACACCCTGTTTATACTTCATTTATACTTGTGTTAAACTTCATATAAATTTATTAAATTATTTACAAGAAAAATACATTTAACCGACAACACGCTGGCCGTTAAATGTCTAATTAAGGTTTATTCATACATGGCTAATTAATAGGCCTAGAGTTGTACAAATAAAATAATTACATTTTTTATCGTATCTAGTTAAAAGATGCGTATCAACGCAAGGAGGTCACCATTGGGATCTCGGAAAGTATTAATTTTACAGCAAACTTTAAATGAGGAAACTTCCTTGTTTTTTGATAAATTAAAAAAATTGTAGGGCCTTATTAAAATATTTGTAAATGTAAGCTTTTTTCCAATATGGTGGTCAACTTTGAAATTTCTCATAGAAGCCAATATTTTATGACGGATTTAGGTTTTACAGGCAATTTTAAGACTTTTTTATTTTTGGTGTTTTTTATCAACTTAATTTTAGCCACTAGGAGAGCTAAAACTTTCAGAAACTCTTATTTGAACAATTATTAAAGAGGCATGTACAGTAAGTATTACCATTTGCAAACAATAAAATTTAACTCAAAGTGCAATATTTCTTACAGTGGAATGTTAAAAAGCTGTTGCAATTTCACAAATACTTTATTTTATACAAAAAAAACTTACTTATATTACTGTTAAAAGTTAATAAATAGCTTACATGAAAACTGTACTATTTTTACAGATTTCTGCTCCTAAATCGTAAAGCCTACATAGTATTGTAAGAAACTTCTTTGTATGGTGGCAAAAAAATTTTTTGGGACACAAAAAGGCAGTAAAGATGACCTAATTAATTATGACTTAAAGCAGGTTTTCAAAGTGTCCTCCATCTTCATAAATTCATGAAAGCGCCCTCATGTGCAAGTCATTTACGGCTCGTGCTAACGTGTTAAACAAAATGTCCATCACTTTGTGGAACATTTCTTCCACCGAAGCATACTTACCTATCGGTGTACAGTTCGTCCTTCAAGTGTTCCCAGATAAAGAAATATAATGGGGTTTGGTCCGGGGACCTTGCTGGCCGAGCTACATTTTCGTTTATGGCTATCACTTTATCTGGGAAGTCACTATTCAGAAAGTCGGCGACTGCGTAAGCGATGTGTTCCGGAGCTCCGTCTTGCTGGAACATAAGTTGCATTCTCACATTCAGCGGCAAATCATCAATAGCGGCAAACAAAACTTCCTCCAATAACTGAATTTAAGCGGGCTGTTGTAAGAGTCGCATGGTACAAATGGACATCCGAGACACGATTACCCTATATAGCGCACCAGCAGTTTATAGGAAATCTAACTTACTTAATGATGAAGCTCTCTTACAACCAGAAGGTTTTCTGTTAACCAGTAATGGTTGTTTTTATGGTTAAACTTGCCATTAATCAAAAAATTGGTCTCATTTGTCCAAATAATAATTTAAGAAACTAGGGTTGTTAGTAAACTCTTCAGCCAGCCACGCGCAAAACGTACGCCTCTTTCCTTCATCTCCAGGCATTAAACCTTGAACGAGCGTAAACTTGTAAGGGTGGTGTTTGTGCTTACGAAGTACATTTTACATTGTCCCGAATGACAAATGGTACAGACGTGCTACTTTTCTGATTGAGGCCTAAGGGTGCACCACAAAATATGCTAAGATATCTGCCTCGACATCTTCGGTCAAAACTCATGGTATTTTGTTAACAAAAGACCCATTCAATCTTAGATTTCCAACCAGTCTTGTGAACATCTTACGGTTAGGTGCTGCCCCTATCCGAGTATCTTTCAGCGTAGCGGTTTGCTGCCAAGAAAGTGTTCTTTCCACATATAAAATAAACTTCCAACTTGTCCACTTTTTCATTAGTAAACTCCATATTTACAACATACAAAAAAGTGAAACAAAGAGCAGGCTTCCATAACTCATTTTTTTCAAAGAAACAACTACACAAAAATATTTTAAGTAAACATAAACTACAATGAAACATAAATAATATAAATTTGTTATTCAAAACTACAACAAACGCTGGTTAATATACTAATGCCGGTAACAAAGCAATTACTAGGAAACGAGGTAAACACAAAAGTGAAAATTTGCAACAATGAACCAGCTGGTTGCCTAGCAATACAATCATGTGTTACTGTTTTATACTGTAGCGAGCTGTACTTGCACTTACACAATATACAGTGGTTGCGTTAGCGATTTTTAAAATAATTTAAGTGTGTTTTTTGTATAAAATAAAGTATTTGTGAAATTGTAACAGCTTTTTAACATTCCGTTGTATAAAATATTGAACTTTGAGTTAAATTGTATTGTTTGCAAATGGTAAAACATGCCTCTTTAATAAAAATTTTTAACATAAGAAATTTCAAAGTTGGTCGCCATATTGGAAAATGGCAGACTTTTACAAATATTTTAACTACGAATTTTGTAATTTCTCAAAAAACAAGGAAATATTACCTATTTAAAGTTTGCTGTAAAATTAATACTTTTTGATATCTCAATGGTAGCCTCCTTTAGTTGATCACCCTGTATAATGTAATTTATACGTGTGTTAATTTCAAATAATAATCGTTTACTAGTAATTCTGTAAACAGTAGACCTCGCTCGTTGAAATAACAAATGTGGTTTTGAGCTTAGGTTAAAAATAGTGCGCCAGTAAGGAAGTAAGCACAAGGTTTAGCCAGTGAAACATTATTTACAATCCCCGCGATTCCTGGATTTCTAGTTCTCGTTTTTATTTCTTTTCTTGAGCTGTAACGGCCAAAGATTTTCTTTTACAGGCATTGTGTTTTATTTAGGTTAATAGTGCGTAAGATAGCTAAAAATATCGCGTTATAGAGGGACAATATACAATGAAATATTTACATACTTAAATAACTCAAACTTAAAAATGTATCATAAGTTCCATATCATATTCCAATATTAGAAATAATGAAAACAAACGAAGTTAAAACGTCGTGATAGTGATCTCAACCCATGTACCAACACTTCCCACGGTGTCCTACAATCATTTTTTGTATGACCTTTATCGCCGCGAGGTTCATTTGTTTCATCTCATTTTGTAATTCAAGTAAAGCTAAGTCAAATACTTTTATGAAATTTACAATGATAATTTACAGGTATACAGTTCAATTCTTTGATTTATCCTCTACACTTTCTTATAATAATATGTAATTTTTGGGCAAATGATATATTCCTAAATTACTATTCAAAACAGGCCTAGTTTTGTTAGCAGTCTTGTAGTAGGAACATAAAAACTTATGTTTTCAAAATAAGAAATTTGAAATTGATAAATATTTGTATACAATTCTATTTAGAACTAAATTACGAAACTTTTTTACATTCATGAAAAAAATTACAATAATTTTACTACTTTTTATGAAGGCCTAAAGTTAAACACTTTCCTTTCGTTACTGAACGTGATTGTTTCTTGAGCTAATAACTTTCTTAATTTTACTTCAATAATTTTTTTACTGGCATATATGAATTCTTTAAACCTTTATCTACACAAAAGCTATGGAACACTTTTGAATTGGTTTAGAATAAACGTATAAAAACATGGTTTAAATACAAATACTTAGATGTTTTTTAACAAATTCGAAGTTTATGGCCATTTTGTGAGCTTACCGTTAGAGATACGGAAAAAAATCAAGAATACAATTTTGTTTAACATTTTATTTTATTTTAGATAAAATGTTATTAGTTTTTAAATTCGACTTACGGTTAAGCCACAAACTGGCTTTGGGAAAAAGCTTACACTGAGAGAAACGGTCCGGCCGCCATTTTTATTTTATTTAATTGGTTAAAAATGAAAAATAGAAAAAACCCGTATATATACATGGCTCGGCCTAGGAATAAGGAACATTCATGCAAAACATCTTCAAAATCGGTCAAGGCGTTTGGCCGTAATCGTGAGACAGACACACAGACACACAGACGAAATGCCGAACGGTCGAGTTAAAACGGAGACTTTGCTTACGCTCGGTCAAATAAATTACAAGAATAATGTATTTAACCGACACCACTCATAACCGAAGGACTATTATTTCCATTTTTACCAATAAAATTATTAAATTTAATAGTGAAAGTCTCATTTGTTCACAGAATGTGTATACATCAGGATGTCTTTTTTAAATGGTCTACCATTGGTATTTTGTAAACTAATATCTATCAACAAATTGTAAATGGGCAACCTGTCCTTGTTTTTTGAGAAACGAAAAATATGTAGTTAAAATATTTGTATAATGGCCACCATTTTTCAAGGCAATCAACTTTCGAATTTCTTATGGAACACCCTGTATTTATTGATAATTTTTGATCCTACAAGTTATTTTAAGACTTTTTTGTCCTTTGTGTTTTTTGATACGACTAACAGTCTAAAAGTTAATAGGGTATAAACTTTTAAAAACGCTGTAACTGAGCTGAAGATATTTTTGTATGGAAATGTTTTAAACCAATGAAACACTCTTAATACTAATAAAGCATTGTGCAGTCAAACAAATTACTTTTAAAATTCAACAAATATGGTTTTTGTTCATTTTTTAAAAATTATATAATAAAAAGGAATTAAAATAAAAATACTTCACATTTGCCTGTCACTTGTGAAACATTAAGTTGATAACAGATGTTCAGGTTCTAACTGTACTCTAACTTTTAAAGTAGTATAAAAAAATCACCAAGAACAAAAAAGTCTTAAAATAACATTGTAGAATCTAAAATCATCATAAAGTATCAGGTGTTCAATAAGAAATTAGAAAGTTTACCGCCATATTGGAAAATGGCGGTCATTTATACAAATATTTGAACTAATATTTTTTTATTTCTCAAAAACTAGGAAAGGTTTCCTATTTAAAGTTAGCTGTCAAATTTATAGTTTACAAGATTTTTTATTATTTGTATAAGCTACATTTGTATTCTTTTGTATTTTTTCGTAAACCCAACCGTTTATGAGATACAGCCTCTCAAAGATTTTTTATTTAATATGATTTTTTTAAGTGGGCCACCATTGGCATTCCAAAATAGGAGTTTCCATTCGAAAACAATAAGTTGGCCGAAGTATAATTAGAAAGTATTATTATAAGTATTATTAGAAAAATTAGCCGAAGAATATTTGCTAAGACGTTTGATTCAGTCCGGCAGAAGAACTTTTTTTGGTAAAAATTTAGAACAGCTTGACCAGAGGTTTTTTTAAAATTTCTTCATATTATGAAAGAACACGTTAAACTGATTATAAAAACATGAAAAATATCCGCGGGAAATAAAAATTATAGAAATTATGAGAGAAATTAAAGTAGAAAATATAGAGGTTAACTTCAGTATTTTTTTTATATTTTAACACTAAATAAAAGAAACAAATCACTTAATACACCAAGAAATATCAATAATAACTTCACTAAACAAAATTGATGAAAGAAATCACGAAAATATATGTAGATATTTATATAACTTTCCAAAACTTTTAGTTTAAAAACAATAACAATTGTCGTTAAGAAATTACATTGAATACCAGTATAAAAGAACAAACTTATCATTTCTGATTGCCAACGTTGCCACATTGAACATATGTAATAGGAAAAGATGACGCAACAGTATAATTATAATATTTCGTCGTTATTATCACATTATGTAATTAGAATAAAAAAAAAAAACTAGAGGTACTGACCTATACTGTTTAGTCACAGTATGTTACCGATAACAGTATAATTATAATATTTCGTCGTTATTATCACATTATATTAGAATAAAAAAA
>JAGFPH010019630.1:0-15041 GCA_018207615.1 Philaenus spumarius
TCTAAGGAATAGTGTTAGGCGTCAATACAACATAAGGGATTGGGGGGGTGTATGGGGTTGACAACAATGAGCTTCGACGAAAGCGATAACAGAGATAACACTCTGATGGAGGTTGCTTTCTTAGAAAAGAATCTGATGAAATTAAATACTAAAGGAGGGTACTTGTGGACCGCTAAACACCATTTATTGACTAAATGTCCGTCCATAAATGTTAGATAAGGTTTCAGAGTAGAGTTGTGGTAAGCGGTCTCGAGTTCGAACTTTATTACACACTTTAAAACATGAAGAAAAGATGACACACTTTTTCGAGACTTCGGCTCGTGTTTATTTTTAAACACTCAAAAACGTGACGTTTTTGTCGTGCAAGTCACGTTGTTGACGACGCGCTACGACTCTTTAACTGTCAAAAACGAGTTTTCCCATATAAACAAAAAAAAAACATATACAACGATATCCCACACAGTATTTTAAAAATATTCACCCCAAAAAAGTGTCCACGACGCACTACTACTTATTAACTTTCACCGGGTTTCCCTTACCCAAAAAACATATAAAACGATACCCCACACTGTATTTTAAAAATATTCACCCCAAAAAAGTGTCCCCGACGCACTACTACTTATTAACTTTCACCGGGTTTCCCTTACCCAAAAAACATATAAAACGATACCCCTACACTGTATTTTAAAAATATTGACCCAAAAACGTAAACCCGACGCTCAAAAGCTTTTCAACTGTCCTCAATAAAATTACGAAGATTTTTCAACGTCTGCGGGTGCATATATCGTGTTCATAGGCAGACACACAAAAATGTTCGCGTGATTTTAATACTTCGGCATTTTAATGCGATCCGAAGTAATTATAAAAGTGAATGTCTCTTTGCTTGTCCTCATTAGCTCAAAACTACTCGACTGATTTTTTTGAAAATTTCACAATTTGTCCTTATTAGTGCCGGGAGTGTTTAGCCGTAAACAATATTTTGATTACCTACATTTAAAGTGTTAAAATGGAGTTAACTAGCCTAACACAATACACCTTTAATTAGCATGAGAATAAAGAGGTGAAATTTTGCTGATTGTTTTTTAAATGATACATAACACAATTAATTAATTGTAGCTCTCACATTTTTGATTACAGTAGAGTCCCGCTAATCCGAACTAATTGGGACCGAACACTGTTCGGATTAGCGGGAATTCGGAATAGGCGGATTTAATAAATAATATCAACGTATTGACATGTTAAGGGTAAATAATGTGCGGGGACATGCTAACGTCAGCTCTATACAGCTTTGATCGGCTTATGAATAGGTTCAGTGAAAGTCGGAAATGAAATGTATTTCCTTCTATGCGTCATAGCGCCGAGACATTACCTACCTCCCGGGTTTCAAACATTTTATGAATCACTGCACTGAGCACTAGTCTAGTCGTATCCACAACTAGATTCAACGTTCACCGTGCAGTACATGTCTTACGGAAGAATAGACATGCTAATACCATTACAATGAACATCACGTTTATTGTCATGTGGGTTGCGTCAACTGACCGAGCATTGCATGGGAGTTGATGTTAATTAGTTGGCTAGTATAGCTGAGACTGTCGTATGGATATCATGGCTTATGGGCGCTCTGTACTGCACGGTGATCGTGGATTCCAGTGTAGTTCAGTGTTTACTCTAGGGGAGTTTGATAAACTGTGTGCGCTTATTACAAATTTTTTGTAAATCTTTGTTCCGTGAGTGTTGAGTTACTTTACCGAGTCACTGTGCCTTTTTTATTTGTTCGTAGTCCTTGACGTCAACTGTTAATGGTCTGCTGTAGGGGCGGCTATCTTGGATTTTTATCCCATAAGAGCAATGTTAAATTTCAAACCATTTATTTCGTTTATTTTTTATCATAAAATTGTTTGCAAGGTCTCATTTTAAGCACAGTCACAATACGCATCCGTTTTGCATTTTACTTGTTTTAAAAGTGCTTTTGATTTGTTATGTAATTGACATTTTGTAAGTAAAAAGTTTGAATTTTTTTCCTAGCACAATACAAAATTAATAATGAAAAATAATTTGCAAACCGGATCCGAAATTTTATAAAGAATATTAAGTTTTTTTTTTAACACTCAATTACAAAAGATAGACTTATAAAATGGTTTGACATGAGGCAGTGTCAAAGCGTTCAGCTACAAGAAATTGCACTGTTTAGATAGGGATGCAGTGACAAGCGGTTGCGTTTCCGGTTGCTTTCTCGTTTACTGGAGCAGACCCTTAAACATTAAACATGGGAAGTAAACGAAGTCATGCTTCGTGTACTTTAAAAGAAAAACTTGAAGTGTTAAAAAGATTTTACAGTGGTGAAAGTGCTACAAAATTATCACGAACGTCTTTTTCATTTCTCCTGTTTTTTAAGTTTAAAAAATATGTGATTTTTCTTAACTCTGTTCGGATTAGCGGGGTTCGGATTAGCGGGACTTTACTGTATTTGCGTTTAAGGGATGAGCACCGTAATTCGGTATTCATCCGAAACAATAAATAAGAATGATTTTACTCCCATTGCAGTTAGAGAGCGAAATATTGGTTCATTTAGTACATTAATGTTACAAAAGAAAAGCAAACACATTTCACTACCGCATAAGGGGTGTGGTACAATCCCAACACAAGTAATGTAAATTCTACTGAATTCTTACAAAGGGAGCTGCAATTTGGTACATATTATTCTTAGTGGATAAATATATAGAAATAAAAGTCATTTGCAGTTCGATTACCTGAGTATAATTGATGAAATGGGAAAAGTACCATTAAAAATAAATAATAATCCGTGCACTTGCTATAAAGATAGAGACCTTAAACTTTTCACATATCATGCTTAATTTAGATATAGCAAGTAAAAAAACAATTTTGAATTTGGATTATTTGCATTTAAGGGGTACTAATATTCTACTTATCTAATATATTATGTAAAATGTACTAATAGACTGATGTGAAATACACCTCATATTCTGAATTTATATTAAACTAGCTGGCCCTACCCGTCTTTGCACGGATAGACAAATCAAAGTTAAATGTATATTAACAAAAAATATATTATATCAACAAATATATTACACTATGTATTTCTTATGGGGATTTTTAGTAAATTTGACCCCCCCCCCAAACCTCCCCTAAAATTTCGATTTTTTGTTTAAACTCTTTTTTAGCCCTAGGGCCTTAGAGGAAGCTACATAATAAATTTCATTCCAATCCGTTCGGTGTTTCTTTTTAGTAACTTTGACCCCAAACCCCCCTAAAATTTCAAATTTTTTAAAACCTTTCTTAGCGAGTACCTAAGGCCCTAGAGGAAGCTACATGCCAAATTTCATTCCAATCCGTTCGATTGTTTTTTGTAGTAACTTTAACCCACCAAACGTCCCCTAAAATTTCGAATTTTTTTAAAAACTTTCTTAGCGAGCACCTATGGCCCTAGGGGAAGCTACATACCAAATTTTATTCCAATCCGTTCGATGGTTTTAGAGAAATCGTGATTTTGTAACTTTGACCCCCCAAAACGCCTCCTAAAATTTCGAATTTTCGGAAACCCTTTCTTAGTACGCGTCTAGAGTCTATAAAGAGTATTAGTGCCAAATTTCATGTTTGTAGGCCTCGTGGTTTTGAAGAAACTGTGATGAGTCAATGGTATTTGGCTTTTATAAGTATAGATAATAAATAACACACTGTAATGTAATAATAAACAACTATTCCAATGTCTTCCATTTAAATATTCTTTATAATCTTTTGTACTAATATCTGTTTCTGTACCCAACCATGCAATGCTAATCTCTTTAAATATTGGACAAACACCAACGTAATGATAGGTATCCTCAATTTCTAACCTGTTACACAGTGAACACAAAATTCTGAATTTTTACGTTCGTTCGAGAGTTTTGAGCAACTAACGGGTAGAAACGAGATATTCAGCGCTTTCAGGTACAGGCAAATCATTTACGTTTGCCTAAAAAAATAAACACAAATTGATTTGTATGAAACTTACTACTTTGCGTTTTCAACCATTTGGGAAATTAGTATACTCACGAAGGCCTTCTCGTACTAAAAGATGTTGGTAGAATTTGTTTGCACCTCAGCTCACAGACCCGGCTCACACTGTGTTGGTCCACTCGCAGCGAAAAAAATCGCTTGGCGAGTTTGCATCCCGTCGGCCTCGGATCGGTAGTTTCCCCCACGGTAAATCAGCCACTTTGATTTTCACCAGTTAATTTATGGTAATTTACTTTTAGATTAATTTTGGAGGAATCAGACGGGCTATAAGGACGTATAAAAAACCTGACGTGCAGAATAATCTCCAATTATAATTTGTTTGGATAAAATCAAAACAAAGTTTTATTCTAGTACGTAAAGTCCCAACAAATTTGCACTTCCTGTCGAAAAACGCACTTTCATTTGTTGGATTTTTAGGTATGGAAATCGTCTGAGCGACTTGGCAAACCAACTTGTGTCTCAAATTTGAACCAAATCGGACTAAAATACAATTGATATAGTGCGAAAATATATATAACATTCTATAAAAAATTTTTTTTTAACGTATTCTGGGGACCATGATCGGTGCTCATTGACTGCTCTCGACCTTACGTCTCACCACAAGAGTCGCTGCAGAAACTCATTTTTCTTATGGAAATTCGCTAATATCGACAGAAGTAGTACGCGCAAAATGTAATTAATTCCTTTAATTAATTTTTATTAGACAGTTAAATTATGTAATAAAACATATCAAAATAGGTCAGATAAATAATTTTAAACTGAAATCGTTGTTTTTTTTTATTACTTTCTCACTATACTATAGTATAGAGAAAGTATAGCGATCGCAAAAAAAATCGATGTTGAGATTTTTGTGGAAATATCCGTTTTGGGACCCCCTGTAAAAAAGTGGTTTTTACAAAATGTCTGTCTGTAAGTATGTATGTCTGTATGTCTGTAAGTCTATATGTCGGTATGTAGGCCTATACAAAGCTAGAGAGAAAACTATTCGATCGATTTCGAACAAATTTGCACCAAACATGTCAATTAGGCTGTATAGATGCACGAAAAAAGGTGCATCTTTCACAATTTTGAAAAACAACCCCCCTTTTGGTCAAAAAACCCCTAAAATATTAGCTATTAATTTTTTTATTAAAAAAACGGCTCTAACGATTTTGATAAACTTTTGCTTATTTGTAGCCCTCAATGTACCCTACCATATGCCAAAAAAATCTGCATCTTTCTAAAAATTCTCATTCAGCTAATAATAATATTTATTAGGTACTCTCCTACTTTCCTACTTTAATACAATTATGAAGTCACAGTGAATCTGTTTAATAATTTAAATATGTTTGTGAAAAAGTATGCGCCAGTTTCTGGTACCGTTTATTTAAATTGCGTGTAGTGGTAAGGCTCGATATTCACTCTGTATTCCTTGCAATCATTTATAAATTCATATCTGCGAGTTATTTCACTGGTAACTGCTAGTTGAAGAGGCATCTGAAGAGGAAAATACATTGAAATTAAATTAAACCCCTACGGTGCCGTGCTGACAACTCCCCAAAGAATATTTTAGTCAAACTGTATACACGGTCAAAAATCAGATGACGTTCTGTAAACAATGTACCGTGACAATTGTTTATTTCGAAAAAAGTAATTACAGTTTAGCTAAATTACTTGTTAAAGAACGCTGGGTTTTGTTACGAAATTAAATAAATGGTTGCTTAATTTTGTTAGACAAAAACAATGTTGATTTATGTTAAACAATATTATAATCGTATTAGCAAGCACAATTAGGTAATGTCGCAGTGATATGTGTATAGTTAAGCAATTAGAAATTATGTAAATGGCAGAGTTGCATTTTTAAGTAGGCCAAAATCAAAGTAAGAATAGACGGGGAAAACTGAGTAGGGGCAACATTTTTAAAATAGAGAGAAAAGGATCTTTTTGGGAAAGGTTCTTGGGCGAGACGAGAAGTCTTGGCAGACAGAGGTATACGTCAGCATTTGCGTCAAGAAGAGTCCATGAGGCTTTTCCCGTGAGTTGTGCCAGCCCTGGTAGACGTCAGGGCAAGGGAGCTGAGCTGTCCGACTTTATGAGTCACCAGGACAGAGTAAAGGCGAGGGCAAAGTTTGTGAAAGTTAGAGGGACAATTAATTGTTTTATTAATTCCGGGTTAGAATCAGTTTCTGTGGGTTGATGTATTGCTAGAGTTATATAGTTTAAAAAGAATTAGTATTAGGGGAGTGGAAATTTGTACTCAGTTTTGCCCGTTGTTTGAAGCATAAGATTTATACTAAGGTTTATTGTGCTTAACACACAGTATAGAATCAAATTTATGTATAGTCTATCCGCTCGGCCGTGATACCTGACTTATCGGAACTCAACGCCCCCTCCCTACCCAGCCGGGCCTGCCGGTGGCAAACTAGTGGAGAGGGCGTTGAGTTCCGAGAAGTCAGGTATCACTGCCAAGCGGATAGACTATAGTAACGACAAATAAAATGGATGTTTAAATAAATAGTCACGAATAAAATGTATGACTTATGTTTGTAATAATCTCATAGAGTTAGAGCCAAGCGAGTAGTCCCTTCGTAATAGTTTACAAGACATGGGATGCGTAAATAACCACAAGTATTTATTAATTACTTTAACAGCATCTTTGAATTTGAAACCACATCTGGGGCAAACACCAACTGTCGCTGAAACTAGAATCAGTAGTGTATGCAACAGTTTTATAATAAACTAGGGAAAACCCTAGTGCTCCGCACGCCAACCCCGTTGGAACCTTCTATACACATAATCATGTTATGTTTTCTTTATAATAAAGGTGTAGGATTAATAATAACTCCAAAAC
The DNA here is from genome assembly GCA_018207615.1 of Philaenus spumarius. Taxonomy (NCBI): domain Eukaryota; kingdom Metazoa; phylum Arthropoda; class Insecta; order Hemiptera; family Aphrophoridae; genus Philaenus; species Philaenus spumarius. Next base: position 6,851 of record JAGFPH010019630.1, read on the forward strand.
TGAGATGGTAAATAACGTTAAATGTCCAAATGAAATTATTTCGTATATTTTATAACAGTAGTTTTAATAAAGGTTAAAAGTACCGGCAAGGCTGAGGTCTACACTTAAATAAAAATCTAGAAGTACAAAAGTAGAAACTTTAGAAATACAAATAATCGCTTCAAAGTTTAAAATCAGCTGCCAATGGAAATATTGGAGCAAACAGCTGTTTTAAATGTTATTGTACTCATTGGTTGCTGAGGTAGTAAATGTAAATACATGTGCTGGTTCCTCAGCCTAGGCCTAACCTAAGGGTTTTCCGACTAAATTCACAAATATTTAAATACAAAATGTTTTTATTAAAATGAATTATTGCCTATGTTACTCAGGGATAGTGCAGCTTTTTAGTAGTAAAACTATTTTTTCAATCGGTTCAGTAGTTCTTGAGATTACCCCCTACATACAAACAAACAAATTTTACCTCTTTATAATGTTAGTATAGGTACAAATAAACAAACAAGTTTTACCTCTTTATAATATTAGTACGGACTAGTAAGCGTAAAAAATCTATTGCAGCTACAAATTAGAAAAATATATAGTATAATGTGTAATAGAACTAATTTAGTATACTGTGTACGACTTGTTTTAGGTTAGAAGTCTTTGAAAATGTATATATTTTTACAGTTGTTTTAGTTTACCTCATTCTTCAGAAGGATCTACTTCAACAACATACGTTATCTAACTGGGTATATGCAGTTAGGAATTTTCAATATGGTAATTGTACAGAGCCTACAATCATAGATCATGCATACATACGGGGGCTGTGTACCGAAAAAAAGGTTGTCGGGAAAATAGTGCATGATCGCGCCGCGAGGTAGCGCTAGGGAGAAATCATTGGTAGCATTGGTGTTTCACACCGCTTCCGTCGTTTCCCCAATAGACAGCTCCACTATCGTCGAATTTCCAGTGGATTGAAGTATTGCATTGGATCGGAGTTCTATTAGGTTATCCAAATACAATGCTACAAGTGAATATTTTACTCAAACATCTGATATAAATTTTGGAAAACCAAAATCTTACGTTTTAATCACAGGCCTGTTTAAATCAATTATTTTAACCCCAAATAATGTATACAGTAATTTAGGTGAAACTATATTATGTTCACTTTAAAATTCAAGTAAGTTTTCATCGGTAGTAGGTCAAATTTTGCAAATTAACAGATGCTCAAACTTTTACGATTCTATTAAAATAGCGATGATTCAGAAAAATAGCCTCAGATGAAAGTCACATATATTTTTGGGGTTCTATGTAACATATGTAGAATAAATGGTGATTTCAAAGGTTATAAATGGTCATAATACTGGCATTCACTAATATCACTACGACGTATAAAACAGCTGATTTGAATGAAAAACTTAGCAACACAATTCTAGGTGTGGCCTATTCTGAACCAACACGTTTAATGAGCTGGGGTTGGAGCTGAGGTTAAACAAATTCTACCTATCTATTTTGCACGAGTAGACAGCTATTCAGCGCCTGCGTGAGTAGACCGATTTTCGTAATAGATGATTGAAACCATAAAACATAAAAACTTAATTTGGTGAAATTCGCTCAACTCACGTCAGCGGTTCAGATGCGTGATCCTCAGATTTATCTAATCTGAGGAATAATTTCATCCATTTTGAAATTTGAGAGTGAACTCTACATCAAAGTTAATTTGGAGTCTGTTCAGCGTTTAAAGGGTATTTAAGGGGTGTAAATGTCCTCACCCTTAGTATTTCATTTCATCTGATCCCGTTTCCAGATAGTACCACCCTTATTGACTGTTATCTCTGTTATCAATTTCTTAGCAGCTCATTGTAAACGATCCCTTGCACCCTCCAACCCCTTATGTTATATTGACTTCTGACACTGTTACTTTGACATTAGGGTCTTCACAATATTACGTCGGCGTACAATTTCTACAAATATGGTTCTGTGGGAGAATTAATGCGGTTGTTATAACAATTTGATCACGCAGCAGAACTGCTGACGGGAGTGAGTGAATTTTTAAAATGAAGTGTGTATATTTGAAGGTTTCAACCAAAAATTTGGGAAATTGGTCTACTCATGAATGTGCTGTTTGGATGCTTACTCGTAAGAAATATAGTATATTCAGCGAAATATATAATCGCTTTGCGAGTTTGGACCTCGACCTTGCAGTTACGCCAAAGTTTGAGCTCAATATTTTTTTCAAATTCCAACAAAATTAAGTAATTTGTAAAAACAACAAAATGGCGTATAACTCGAAAACAAAGTATTTCTGAACCTCTATTTATATACACTTATTCTTCATTATATATGTTAGTGGATTCAGCTCAGAAAGTTCTCGGAACGTATTATCATTACATAACTGCAAAGTTTCGTTGCATTTTGCTGCATAGTTTTCGAATTATTAAACACTAGGGTCTTTGCCTCTGCTCGCTTCGCTCGCCAACCCCAAAACTAACTCAAACAGATTATTGTTTACACGGAAATGACGATTGTGCTGTGACCTATACTTAGCTAATGTAAGACAGAGACCGAAATAGACACGACCAACCACAATAATTCGAATTACGGCATGCGTTGAAATTTCACCATAAATATTTTAATAATCAATCAGTATTACAATTTTCAAAAACATTTTGATATTACCAACTAAAGGAAACTATATAATATGTAATACCAGATGTTTGACTTATAATAAATTGAGCCTTATGCTTGATTTTACATAATCTAAACAAAATTTTTAGTTATGAAGAATAATTACCTGATTCTAAATTTGCCAAATTGGTTGCAAATAAACGTGTTTTGGTTAATTTTATTCTTAAAATGATGTTAAGCTTTTGATCTATTTAGTTGTTTTATTTATAATATGTAACAACAGATTTTTGAATTGAATTAAAATACAGTGAGCATGTTTCATTGAGTTTTGTTTGTGTCTGCTTTTAGTTTGTTTACCTAATCTAAAACTGCTGTTAGTTGTGAAGAATAAACTGATTCTAAATTTGCTTAGTTGGTTGCCATGGTAATGAATGTAAACAAACATGTGTTACTAATCTCTTGATCCGAACAACTGTTTTATCTGATATATGGTTGGAAGGTAACCCTTGAATTTTCACTATTTTTACTGCTTAAAATTATGTGCGTCTATGGCCCCAATAAGAATATACCTTTCAATTTTCGTATTCTTATCTTAAATAGTTTTTGTTCCGTGTGATTCTATGCTAGTCAGTCAGTCATTCAGTCAGGTCAAAACCTCTTTTATATATTAAATATATTCCACGCTTTTGATCAAACCTTTATCATGCATTGGCAGTGTGGGTGACGGCCGTAATACAAACTCGCAAAGCCGTAATCCGAGGCCGCAATATCGAGGTGCAAACTCTCAAAGAGAGTTTTTCCACTGCGATGGGAACGAAGCGAAGCGTGAGCTGGAGCTTAGATGCAAACAAATTCTACTAATATATTTCGTACACGTAGGCAGCTATTCAGCGCCTTCGTGAGTAGATCAATTTCCGAAATAGTTGAAACCCTAAAACATATAATCTTAATTTTGAAAATTCGCTCAACTCTCGTCAGAGGTTTAGCTGCGTGGTCGAATTATTATTTTCATCAAGTACCAAGCCTGATTCAATATCTATTAATGCATACGTAGAACTAGTTTCACCAACAACTAACACATTGGAAGTTAAGTAAAACTGTTTGACGTATCGCCAATAGTCTCACATCGGGAGGAAGTTAGGGGCGTTTAGTCTCTAAAGGGAAGGCCGTTGCTTCTGTTAAGGGTTGACACACTCCCTCGGCGCTTGCATACACAGGAGTATTTCATTTCCTTTGATTCTATGCTCTGATAGTTACCACCCACCCCCACCATCCCTATAAACTATTATCTCTCTAACACTTTCCTCAAAGCTCATTGTCAACAAACCCTTCCCCTCTGCCACTCCCCTGCTAAAGGGATGTAACTGCCACCGACTTCCTTAGGGATATATCTACATTATATTACAAACGGGAACTTTATGTTTATTGTGGTTTAACTCGCAACAGCTCAGCCGATTTTGTTGAAACATTTACTGATATGTTGCTAACATGTGCTAGGTTGCATCGTACCTCACTTTGGATAAACCGTTAAAGATATAACAAACAGTAGAACAAAATTTTGGCAATGAAAAAAGACCTTCAAGTATGACAGTTTTCCTATATATGTTTTTCTGCTAAGATTTTCGTATTAAATCTATTTTAACGAACAATAGTTTATAACTTAGTTTTGTCATTATTTTGTTTGCATAGTCCAGCTTAACCTTTACAAATATATCTAAACTAATTACAGACACTTTAGTAGAAGCACAGCTCAAATCAGACATCAAGTATCATGCCAGGCGATAGTACATTGGAAAAGTGCAATCAGTAAGTTTTCGGCAGAACTTTGATATAACTGGAGAAATATATTTTAACGTTTTGGTAGTCGTTCTGTAATTTTTTAAATCTCTTAAAAGAGAATTTGATGCTATATCGTATCGTCTCTTGCAACCAACAATACGTTAACATATTCTGTTTTTTCACTACTCATTGAAAAATACTTTCCTATGGGATTTTCAAGGAGTTACGCATCGTCTATGGGTGTGCTGGCAGACAGAAGCAAACTGATATTTAAGAACACGACATCACTGAAACCACTTTCTGACAAAAATATCTGAGCTATTCTGACGAAAATGAATTCGCCAGAACACGCTTCCATTCTAACCGTAGCCTAAATATTTTTTTCAGTTTACAGTTTTTTTATCCTCACGCATAAATAACGCGTGCAATACGACTCAGCTTATTAACTTATACGTTCAACACGCATCTATTTATATATTATCACGAACACAAGCCACGGCCGATGTAATCGCAAAATGGCGTGCATCTAGTACTAAACACGTAATGGAAATGTCACATTTGTCAAGTTTTTAAACAGACAAGTGTTTAGAGATAAAAGCTATGTTCGCATGTATTGCGATAATGGAGAATATAAAAGTGTATTGTTTGGTCAGGTGTTGCTTGTTGAACTGGACTTGCTGATACAGCCGTCACTCTATCCGATCAGCTGTTGTCCGCGAACAGCTGTTCTGGAAGCTTAACTCGTCTCTCGTAAAGCTGAATTGAAACTACGCCTAACATGAAGGAAACAAAGAGTTGGAAGAGACAGCTTTGAATGCGATAAGTGTTTAGGAATGTGTTTTTTAGAAGAAGCAAAAGCTGGAATCGAGTGATTTTTAAATCATTAATTTGAAATTACTTTCCAATATAGCTTAAGAAATTAGTATATGCTACCCATGGATTGTTGCATCAGAGGCGCCAACCTATGAACAAAAAAACGCACTATAATGTAATCGTTACTTTTAATTGCATCACTGCCCCAGTAACCATGTCAAGTTTATGTAAACATGTGATATTATTTACAGTAAATGAAGTAAAACCCGAAGCCAAGAAAACGATAACGAAACAAACTAATAAAAAAGTAAATGTGTGCGGTCGTGGGACCCCCGTCAAGAACGAAGTTCATCACGTATTTTCTTCAATTCCTTTACCAGCCTCAACGGCAACATACACACATAATATTTAAAATACCGTTTATTATTAGTTTGTTTTTTTATACAAGTATTTACTGTTTCCATACTTTTAATGTTATTATAATAAAGGTGTAGAATTAATTATAACATCAAAGCTAAAATGGTAAACACAGTTAAATGTCCATTCATTGTAAATACATTTATTAAACATCAAATGTTGGTTCCTCAGTCTAGGCCTAACATAAAATTGTTGTGTGTATGTTTAGTTAAGATGTTGTGTATGTTTTTTACATTTTGATTTGAAGAAAAGGCGTGATGAACTTCGTTCCTGACGAGGGTCCCATGACCGAACATATTTTTTTTATTATTTACAATAAATGAAGTAAAACCCCAAGCCAAAAAAAAGGAAGAACAATAACCAAACAAACTAATAAACAAGTTGTGTTTATTAGTTTACTAGTGGACCCGGCAATGCTTCGCTATTGCTTGATTTAATTTTAAGTCTTATTCCATTCCTTTGAATTAATTAATATAACTTCAAATGTTTTATATATATATATATATATATATATATATAAATTAATAATAATATTAAATAATTAATTTTAGCTTTTTAATTTGTAGGAATTAAGAAGTGTAATTTATTTTGATTGAGTAGGGGTACCTACACCATTTAAATATATTTGTTTGTTGTGACCATATTCTCTAAAAAATCGTGGTACAAATATGTGTAAATTGTGAAATTTTAGTGAAATTGGTTGAGTAGTTTTCGAAAATATAGAAAAATTAAGAGTATAGATTACTAGTATATTTTAAGGGTAGTTATTCCATTTCATCCCTTTGACTTAAGTAATCCAATTGCAAATAGTTTTGTATAGACCTTAAAAATAATATTACTTAATTTTAGCTTTATAGCTTATAGGTAGTTAGTTTAATTTATATTTATTGTATGGGTGTAGGGATCCCATTTCAACCCCTTAGACTGTAGAAACTGTAACGTCGAAACACTCCTGGCAATGATATGGATGAAGTGTGAAATTTTTAGTGAAATTAGTCGAATAGTTTTTGAGTCTATAGAGGACATAGAAACAAACATTCATTTTTATCTAGAGAGATACACTAATCTTATGCTTATATTGATGACACCTTAAAAATACGTAAACACTTATAAAAACTAACACAGAAACACAATTTTCAGTTTATAAGCATAGTAGACCCATGGTCTCAACACGTACTCAGTATATATTAGTAGAGAGGAAGCCCCACCCTAAGCAAACCGTGGTTTATTCTGTCATAGTATTAGAGTAGAGAAGATGGCGCACCGAAAGCAAACAGTGGTATATCTGACTCTAGTGTTACAGTAACGCACATTAACCAAACGGTCAATTCACTCAGGAAGAACTAGGATTAAGCTGAGTGTGGAAATAAGATGCGAGGAGCCTACAAAACATGGCCGTAAATTTCACCCACCTTTTAGAATAGAAATTAAAATTGTCTTAAATCTGTGAAATAAGTATACTGGTTAGGGTGACAGTGTTGAGTTTAAACAAATTCTGTTGGAATTACATTTTAAATAATTTTCCCTTCAAGTAATTGAAACGCAACCGCACATACTATTCTTCCATGCGAATTGCATATAAAAAATTAAAGGCAGAAAATTTGTAATAAAATCGTGTAAACAACTTAAAACTTCGGTTCTCTTTTGTATTAATATTGCTATTGTGCTCCAATTTAACCAAGCCTTGTCTACGTCAAACAGTATATACTAAAAGAGCCGAATGAGTGCTTCGCTCACCAACCACAGTGCTCGTTCCGCTCGCACAATTGTAAACGAAATGTTTTACGTAGCCTGTAATGTAGGTGGAATGCTATTACTTTTTTTCTTTGTTCTAATGTAAAGCGGAATTTCATATTTTAAAATATATTTTACCTTTCTAAAATATTTAATTAGTTACAACCTATTGTATTTAAAGATAAAGCTGATGTATGGCGTAAATTTTTATTGTATATGAAATCTTTTTGAAATGAATTAGTTATTGAATCACTACCATTTTATGCTGCGTTAAAGGAAACGTACCGAGTTTTTTGTATACGAGTATATATTATGTAATTTTATTTAAATGTTCAGTAACAACGTATTTTATTTATTTGTTTAGTGTTCGAGTTCTATTTGAATCTGATGTTAGTTAAGTCCCTGTTCGTTTCGCTCACCAACACCAGCAGAGAAGCAAATGCCAACAGATTATTGTATACTATATTCTCTCCGGAATGACGATTGATTAGGATATAGAATTTTAATTTTTACATAGAACAGAGACAATTTTAAAGTTATAAAATATAACCAATGAGATACTCTAAAGTAGTATTTCAAACCGGTCAAATAAGCCTAGTAAAAAGTAAAGTTGGCTTAATTTTAATAGTGATAGGTTTTTCAATTGTAGTTTATTAAGCCTTTTGCTTTGTATGTGTTTGTTATTACCCAACCTAAAAAACTGTTGGTTGTGAAGAATAATTACCTGATTCTAAACTTGCCCATTTGGTTGCTGTGTTAATAAATCTAAACGCTTTCAAAAGGCCAAACCTGACATTGTGTTATACATATGGTCCAAGCTGTCTTATTTGTAATATGTATCAAC
>JAGFPH010019631.1:0-15041 GCA_018207615.1 Philaenus spumarius
AGATTAGAGGTTTGATTTGTAAAATAACTATTACTGTATTATTCAAAAAAAATTTAGAATATTGTTTAACTGGTAATTAGACAAGCAAATTGGTTGACATTTTGATATGTATTGCCATAGCAACCATTTGTACACAGTAACAGATAAAATCAGCTGATTATGGTGTTGGAGTAAATGTGAACACTAGTATTGTAGATCAAGCCTAGCCTGGATAAATAATATGAACGATTTTGTCTGCGAAACATATTTTAAGTTATGGTTTAGTCTAAAATGTTTTTAATAAACGGTTAACTTGATTCTATGAAATAAACTTTAAGGAAATAAAGTTTAACAGCAATAAAATTATAAAACTCCACGTATGAAGTGTATAGCTATAAATCAAATTATATATTTTGAGTACCTTTTGAAAAATATAAATTTCTCAAAAGGTTAATTTATAATTTTTGTTTTTATTCACATAATGTTACAACTGAGCTTGGCTCATTTAGCAACTTCTAATATATTATAGTCACAGTGTGATGAGTAACAGCCCAATGGATGTCCCCGTATAATAATTAAATAACTTTAAAAAATCAAGTCAGCTAGCTTGGTCCTCTTGAGTCTACGAAGCGGACTGGGTACATCCAACATCCTCAGGATCTCTGTGTTTGGGTGTCCCCGAAGGCGCTGACGGTGTCGTCTTGCATGCTTCTTAATTTCTTCGTCAACCGTGTTGACCTTCAAGTCTATGTGTAGATCTGAGTTTCTGATAAACCATGGTGCATTCACTATGCCCTTAAGTACTTTGTTTTGAAAGACTTGGATGATGCTTCTGTTTGAGGGTTTTGCACAACCTAACAACTGGATACCATATTCTCATATTGGCTTCAATATCTGCTTATACAGGAGAACGTTATTGTAAGTGCTCAACTCCGAGCGTCTTCCAATTAGCCAGTGCATTTTCCCATATTTAATGTTTAGCTCCTTCTTTTTCATTTTGATGTGCTCCTTCCAGCGCAATTTAGAGTCTAGCGTTAGACCCAGATATTTAGCAGTATTGCTGTAAGGAACAGGGTTTTCATTTAATTCCACAGGGAGATGTTGTTTTTTTGTATAAGTGAAGTTGATGTGCACAGACTTGGCTTCGTTTAGTTTGACCCTCCACTTTTTGGTCCAGTGACTCACTTCATTCAAAGCTCTTTGCAAACCGGTTGTTGACTCATTTATAAATTGACAAAGTAAAACATAATGTGCAGGTTTAGATTGTTTGTGTAATAGTACCAACCATCAAAATTATTCCTACTTATATATAAGTAAAATGCTCTACCTAAAATACAGGCTTCGTTAAATTATATAGTTCACAAATTGCGAGCTCAGCGAGGGATTAATGTACTAAAACTTCAGGTTCACACTTATCAGTTTAAAAAAAATTTGTTATTTAATTATGTAAAGTTGAACAACGTACAAAATTTAAAAATAAATTACTAAGAATAAAAAACATTCAAAAATAAAAACCAATAGAATCCAAATTGAACATTATCTGCATATCAACATCTAGTCTATTGTTAAATGTTGAACTAAAATTGGCAACGTTCCGAGTTCCCATAAATTGTCCCAACTCAACAAATGTCAGTTTTTAATGGAACTAACGTTATTGATTTCGTAGATACTTTATTATGCCTGATATTTTACGTTTGAAGGTTGGCCAAAAACCATACGGGAAATTGCCGACATTGCATCTATTTTGAGATAACAACGTTTATACGTATTCGGTCTTGGCTGGCAAGAAAATTAAAACATATTTTATAGAGTTATGAATTTATTTTTAAAATTAGATATTGACATCGGTATTGTTATTTATTTTGGTAACCTAAACGTAACAACATTACATCCATCAACGTGTCTGTATATTTTCCATGGCTTTTTTCTCAGATTTGATAATTTTATATATCAAAACCTTCTGCAATATAAACATAATGTCCAAACCAATACGTCTTAGTGAATTCTACCCGACATTCCTATCGATAATTCTCAGTTCTAAAAATACGAGCTGTCAATTTTATTTGTACGATTTACTGTGAAATTTTTAAATCCAGGTATATACAAAACCCCTTTTAAACCTCTACAAATACAATATACAGGGTGGTTATAAAGTCACTTCCCCTCTTTAACTTTTGTGTTTGTTAAAACAAACAAATATCCTTTGGGGAACGATACTAACTTAAGAGACAAAAATGTTTATTTCATAGTGGTTGACCTAACTAAAAAATTGCTTCCAAATCGATTTCGTTAATTTTAATTTTTACAAAATTTTCCAAGATGGAGGAGTAAAAATAAAATTTACGAAATCGATTTGGAAGCAATTTTTTAGGTCAACCACTTTTATAGTAGTCAAAGCGATTCTTTTTATTGTGTAGATACACTACAGCGCTGTTTCGCGGTTCACAGCCGGCTTCATCAGGTGTAGACACTCAACACTTAAATAAAACACATAACATGATCAGCAATTCAGAAAGCGAATAGACGTTATAAATCCTACATATATATATATAAAAGCGAAATACCACTCACTCACTCACTCACTGACTCACTCATCACGATTTCACAAAAACTACCGAACGGATTAAAATTAAATTTGGTATGTAGCTTAAACTAGGGCCATAGGTGCTCACTAAGAAAGGGTTTGAAAAAATTTCGAAATTTTAGTAGGGGTTTGGGGGGATCAAAGTTATTAAAAAACGATTTCTTCAAAACTACCGAACGGATTGGAATGAAATTTGGTATGTAGCTTCCTCTAGGGCCATAGGTGCTCACTAAGAAAGGGTATGAAAAATTTCGAAATTTTAGGAGGGGTTTGGGGGATCAAAGTTACTAAAATCATAATTTCAGATCTTTTATTATTATGACAAAAGTGCTTTTATTATTTAAGATCTATATATATATATTGCAGCGGATAAACCTTATGCAATGCGTGAAAAATTGAGTTTTGTTGAAAAACTGCAAAAATCAAGATTTCATAGCAAAAGTTGAGGTACACCCTATACTTAACTAGATTAGAATACGACAAGTCCCGGCCAACTGTACTGTGTCAACAGAGATGGACTTTTGTCCTGGAACTTGTTTCAAGTTGCTAGAAAGACTTAGAAAAATTAGTTGTTTTCATACAGGAATAAGGTGTTAAATAAAAGTATAAAATTGATGAATTTTATGGGTAATTGTGAAACACGGGAGGTGGAAACATTGTTCATGGAAGTCACAATTTTGTAAAATAAAAAATGTTAAAGTTATAAAGAGTTAAAGTTATAGGAAATTCTCAAATTTCATCAAAATTAAATGAAAAAGATATTTTTAAAAAGCGTAAGAAAAATTGAATAAAAAATGTTAAATAACAAATTAAGGAATTTTTGGTATTTTAAAGGTTAGAGATAATTGTTAAAGTTTGAAGGTGAAAAAGCACCATAAAAAATGAAAAAGGGAAAATGAAAAAGTAAACAAGTTGTAAAGAAGTAAAAGTTTTATAAGATAAAAAGTTTATAAATTGTTAATTAATTAAAATAGTAGGTGAGAAAATTCATACCTATATTTTGCTAAAAATAAAATGAAAAAGGTGGTAAAAATAATAACATAGTGTTAAGAAAGTAGTAAGGGTATAAAATTGTAAATCTCAATCGAAAGTATCAATTTTAAAGTTAAAATTCAAATTCAAAAGTAAATGTTAAATTTGGAAAATTTTGCAAGTCCCAAATACAGAAGAAAAATCTTCGGACAGAATGGAAATTTTGGCTAGTATATCATAAAATAATAACCAACATAGAAGAAAAAAGAAAAAAGATTTTCCTTCAAAACCAGAAAAGTTTTCGCGAGGAAAAACCGCGGAATACGCGAGGCAGCGCCATAAGCGAACCAAACGTAGTACGACCATCACTCAAGTTTGAGAAGACAGGAAAATGTATCAGGAATACGATTACGAAAACCGCAAGTTCATAAAAGCAGTTAAAGGAAAACTACGAGGAAAATACGTAAGACAATAGGAGAAAATGTTAGGAGGGGAGAGATAGATTAGCGGATGGCAAGGCCTAACGAAGAAGTTAGTGGGGGTAGTACCAACCTAAAACTTAAAGAAATTAATACAAGTTGCATGGCGAGATGTCGAACAAGGGATAGAGGAATAAGAAAGGCAGTTGGTACTCGGAAGGCGGCAAAGGAGTCCATATAAGCGGAGTACAGCGGGAGCCGCGCATTCTTTTGAGCTTTTCATCATGAGATCGACGTTGTTATCATTGTATTATTAGATCAGTGAGTCATTAAATCAGTAGATAGACGTTGTTAGACGGATCTGCGATGTTAAAGTAACGTACTTAGAAGCAGTGTTTTATAAAGACAGCAGTAAGATATGAGTAAATCAAACAGTGAACATTTTTATTACTTATAATATTATGCAATATAATATTTCAAAGAACAGTTCTCATTAAAATTTTATCAAACGTAAATACGAGTTAAATGAACAAAAACAGTGTAAAATCAGTTAGCATTACAGACAGTGAAAAAACGATTGAACAGTTTGAGTGAATTACGCTATAGTTAATTATATAGCCGGTGCGTCAAAAAACCTATAAATGACGTAGTCTACAAGAATCACAGGACTGATGTAATGACAATAACTGGAACAGCACATGGACTTTGAAGGACTACTGGAATAAGAAGCGGAAACCAAATCAGGGAAGGCGTTAGAAAACATCAGGGAAGGCGTTAGAAAACATCAGGGAAGGCGTTAGAAAACATCAGGGAAGGCGTTAGAAGACATCAGGGAAGGCGCTAGAAGACATCAGGGAAAGTCAAACCAGGCAAAAGCTGAGACCACGAGAGACGTTCAACCGCACCAACGATAACCGGACTTCAGGGAAGCTGTATTTCAATCAACATTCCTGGGAAAGGTGTTCAGAGTCCAGGGTCGCAGTAATAAAAGGTCTGTCAGAAAAGTTACGATATCCCTTATTAAAAAATTGCCTGAGTTAAATTTAAATAATTATTGATACTGGGTTGAGATAAAAATTAGGTTTTTCAAAATATAAAATTATTAATCTTGTAAATTAAATATTTAAAATCATAATTAAATAATTAAATAATAAATATTTAAAAAAGAAGGAATAATTAAGTACAAATGAATAATAAATGGTTCTACCTAAAAGGGTTAAAATTTATGTAAATAGTAAATTTAGTTTAAAATTTATGTTTTTGTAGTGGAAAGAACCACAGAGTATTTTGAGTTTTTATTGAATAAATTTTCTTTTGATTTCAATTAATATAAATAATTTACCTTGTTCAAGAAATTCCTATTATCTAAGTATCCTATATGATAAGTTGTTTTCAGTGTATGATCAATATCGAAGGGCGGAAACGCAAAGTTGGCAGTTCCAACGAAATTTCACAAAGCACAAATAATTTAATTATTCTAGGTAAAGTTCCACTGTTCTCACTCCTCAGAGATTGTCAAATAAATATAATATTAATTACTGAGCTGAGCAAATTTAAAGTTAATAGTAACTTGAATAACTGGAAGGAATTTAATAAAATATTTTTATTTAAGGTGACTATAGGCATAGTTATCTTAACCAGAGTTATATCACCTAGGCTATTAAAATTAATTTGCCTTAAACTTCCAGTAGGTGATATAATCTCTTTATTCTGTAACAAAGTAGGGAAATCCTACAGACCGACAATAGCGTCGGGGCTACGTTGCAGAGTTGGCTCCCGAACGTCATTAATAAGGTCTGTCGTTGCAGAGTTGACGTCGCAACGTGGGGACAAAAGGAAAACAAACTTCCACCCCCAGCGTCGTGCAACTATTGCTCCGTTGCAGAGTTGGCGCCCACCGGTGTGGCTTGATTTAACGGAAAGTTAAATAAAGTCCAGAACTGACAGAATAAATTATTTGTGCTTATATGTATGTGTTATAATAAGAATTAAGTTAGATTGTGTAAACATACTAGTGATTTTGATCAACATTAAATATTTCCCGGGTTTGGTATTCCGCAGTTTAAGAGGGGGAGTAGGCCAAGCACCTTAGAAATAATTTGTCGCGGTAAAAACGTAATAAGAATAGGGGGTTTTCAAAAAAGCTAAGAAAAATAAAATAAAAGTAGTTAGGCTACGAATAGTTTACTTCCGACAAATAAGGAAAAATTTCTAAGAGCAAAATGGCGAACAAAGAACTTAAAGAATTTATGGAAATGCTAAAAAAAGAGAAAGCGGAAGAAAAACAATTAAGAGAAAGAGAGAAAGCGGAAGAAAAACAATTAAGAGAAAGAGAGAAAGCGGAAGAGAAACAGTTAAGAGAAAGAAAGAAAGCGGAAGAGGTGGAAAGAAAAGAAGAAAGAAGGCGGCTAAAAGAGGCTAAGATAGAAGAAGAAAAAGCGAATGATAGGAAGCTGCGAGAAGAAGAGCAGAAACAATTATATACATTAATTTCAGGAAAATTGGAAGGAGTATCGCAGGAAATAAATGTAGAAAAAGAAAGGTGTTTAAGTCAACACAAACAGGTTGAAGAAAGGCTTGAGGATATTGTAGGCAGTATACAATTGTTAGAAGAATCTACCGGGGTAATTAAAAAGAAAACTGATGAAAATTTTAAATTAATTACAAATAGGGTAACGAAGGTAGAACAAAAGGTGTTAGAATTAGGGGGACAGCCAGGTATGGTTCGGAGCCTGGTAATGCCGAGATATGAGGGGGAGTGTAAAAAAATAGAATTTTGGGGAAATCCACACGAACGCCCTCAGCAATTTATAAGGGAGATAGAAAATTTGATCGAGGAAACTAATCCATTTTTTAGCGATCAAGAAAAGTTAAAGTTTGCAGTTCGACAATTAAGGGGTTGTGCATTAGAATGGTGGCAAGTTATGCAAACAGGAAATATAGGGTACACAGGGTTTAAAGAATGATTTTTAAAAAATTATTGGTCGCTATAGAAGCAAAAATTAATAAGAAATAAAATAGAATATGGTAGGTATAATGATAATAGTAATCTTACGCGAGCAGATTATTTTTGTAAATTAGTAAACAAGGCTAGAGATTTAGATCCACCGATTCCGGAGGGATATTTAGTGTTTACTATATTCCAGCACTTTAATGACCAGATTAGGTTAGCGGCAATGGGAAAGCATAGTGAGACGGTTAGAGAAGCCATACAATTTCTAAATAATATAGATATGATGGAAGAAGCGCGTAGGGGAAATAGGCCTACAGGAACGCCGAATAATAATAATAATAATAACAGGCAAAACCCCCAACCCTATCCGAGACCTAACCAGCAATCCCATTCGCAAAACCCAAGAAATACCATACACCCAAATAACCCAAGACCCGGTCCATCAAATCAAAATCCTAATTCAAAGCCGAAACAGGGAAACTAGGAAAGGAGGTTCTGAAAAATAGGCTTCGGAGTTTTAGGGCTGATGATATAACTAAAAATCAAATAAATAAAGTAAATAGAAGGGGCGAAAAAATAATGAAGAGGGAGTTAATTAAAAAACCGGAAAACACGGTAATTAAAAATGAAACGGCAGTATGTGTACAGAAACCTTTAAGTAATATACACTATAATATTCGCGAGGATTTGTTAGATAATGAAGGGGAGGAAATTATTAAAGATAAAACAATAGAGGAAATCCCGGCGATATTAGTGGAAATTGGTCATTTACAGGCTGTTATGGAAATAGACACTGGATCTGAAATAACAGTTATGCAACAGGATTATTACGAGCAGCTGAAAGCGGAAGGAATACCAATAATGGAACTTCCAGTAGCAAACGTAGAAATAATTGGAGCGCTTAAAGGTAAAGTTCAAAAAGTACACCGCCAAATTATGTTAAAATATAAAGTTCAAAATAAAGAAATGGATTTAAAATTATTAATTTGAAAGGGTTAAAATCCAGAATACTTATAGGGTGTGATGCATTGTATGAAATGCAGGCGAAAATAAATATGGAGAAAAGATTTATTAGATGGTCATATGAAGGGATAATATATGAGTTACCATTTATAAATAAACAAGCGGCAATAAGTCAAATTAAAGGGAAGTGTTTAAAGTTAAGGTGTGAAAATCAAATAAATAAGCAAATTAAAAAATCAATTAAATTAAATGATAAAAATGAAGGGATCCTTATCAATAATAAACAAGCAATTAACGTAAACAAAAGTGTAGAGAACGCAAAGGGGTTAATTAGCTTAAACGGATTAAATCAAGTAGCGGGAGAAACAAAAGCAGGAAGTAAAATGGCGCAGCAAGACGGGAAAACAACAGGATGTAGGGTTAAAACGTTAGGAGGCGTAGAAGGGTTGAAGAATGAGAGAAATTCACTTCAATGGAGATTTAGGGAAAAGGAAAGAAAGAGGTTCATCGCCAAAGGGTTCACAAAGGAAACCAGGGATGAAGAAGCGCGTAAGAATAAAAATAAAATAAAATTTGATATAAGGGGGAATAATTATAACGTTGTTAACCGTAATCCAAAAATAAGTTGTAGTCAAGGCATAGTCAAAACAAAAACTTCACTAAAGCACTGTTACACCACGCGAAATAATCCAATTAATAATAGTAACAAACGAATATATAAAAATTATGCAAATCATTCAAACACTGATTATAATGAGATGCGCAAAAACCATAGCGATTTAGGCAGAAGGAACAAGTCAACTAAAACTCGTTATAAAACCAACACGGATTCTATGAGAAATAATAACGGTAAAGAGGGTGCGTTTGTTAGAAAGCATACGAAGATAAAAGAAAATGTAGGCCTAATCTCGGAGACAGAGTGTCTAGCAAAAATGGAAAGGGAAAGTAATACGAGACCGTACCAGCGTCGTGCAACTATTGCTCCGTTGCAATATATATATATAAGCCAATACCACTCACTGACTGAACACATAAAAAGAATACAATTACGTTAAAAAGACTGAAAATACCAACCACCACGGACAACGCCGTACGGGTCAGCTAGTGGTATTAAAAAGAAGATAATCTATAAATAGAGAAAGACCTAATTACGTACTTCGTGTTAATCTTATTTGTAGAAGGGTTTAATATGGTCAACAGAGGGAGCAATTTTTGGCAAGTTGCTGGAATAAAAGCTGATTATACTGTAGTAGCCAGCTTCAATAATTTAAAACATTTTAATCTAGCTTTTATCGATATGAATTATTTTAAATCAGTTTTTTTCTAAAACTCTTTCAACTAACGATTCAATTCGAGAAATGAGCATTTAATAAATTAAGTTCGACAATTCTGATGTGCAATATTCACCTTACCTCATGACCCAGGCATCCAGTACTAAGTGCTGGTAAACCGACGTTCATGAAATACCACCATTTCCAGAGTCAGTATCTCGCTTAATCTATTTCAGATCACTTTCTTCACCGATTATGTCCTCAAGGAATAATCGCGAAGGAAAATACTTGTTGGAAGTATTTCATTGTAATCAAATGTTTCTGTATATTTTTAGCTGGTTTTCAAGTCACTCACGTGAAATTGGTAAGTGTTGCTCAGTTGAGACATGAACCAATCTAGCTATCACTGCAAATATAGAGGTGGACCTTCAAGGAGGGCTCAGTTCAACAGTGAACCAAATCCACTAAACCTACTTCTGAGAAATAAGCTCCGAAAATTAGCATCTTTTTTTTACCGTCGGATTTTCTTATAATTTTGTGTAAAAGTGGTCGTTAGTATGTCATGAACATATACGTATCAAAAATACTCAATTTTGCCTTTTTAACAAATGTCATGTGTTTTTTTGAAAGTATAAAAACCCTTGAGCGTCGGGCTGCAGTCGAAATATTATCTAACTGGTTTGATCCTGAGCGGCACACTGCGGCGAACGTTACGCCAACGCTCATCAGCCGCTAGCTTCATCGTAGCCAGCCAACCGTGTTTAGCAAGGAAACTCCATCAGATAGATAATTTTCGTGCTCCGCTTGCACCTGCTACTGCCGCCTGCTGCCCAGCGCTCACCGATCACCGCTTGCATCGTAGCCCAGGCTTAACGTATTTTTTTTTTTTTTTTTATCGAGTAAACTCTTCCTACTGCTGTAAGTAGACTTCGCCGTAATATATTTGTGATATTTTATCGTCCCATCTGCTGCCGTCGCTAAATTAAAAGGTATGTAGAAGTTGTATTGGCTCCAAATGAGGCAACTATTTTTAACCCCCGACGCAAAATAGGGGTATAAGGGGTGTTATAATTAACATACCTTAATTTTCAGTCAATAGTAGTACTTGTTTTTCAAAGTATGGCTACATGTTTCGCTGCCACAGGCATCATCATCAGGCCAGCCAACAACACTAATATTAGTCCATTGTTTACATAAACATCACATACATAACAACACAATAAACATAAATAATTGTGCAGAGATGGCACTTGTCAAAAATAAAAAATAAAAATTGTTTTTGTCCACAATACTTAGGCCACATGTTTCTTCACTGAGTTGTACTGGGAGACTGCTACCTCAGGTATTCCTTATCAGATTTGTATCTTTGGCCTTATTCTGAAGTTCAAAGATTAAGTCATATATACAATTGGAAGTGAAATTTAATTTATCATTTAAAATGTTTGAAGGATTAAACTTTTGGTGCTTATAAATTTCCAATTCTTCCATTATGTTCAATTTGTGTCCTTTTCTCATTTTGTGCAATATGGTCAAGTTATTCTGTATATTGGTGTAATTGTGGCGGCTGCACAATTATTTATGTTTATTGTGTATACCTATAGTTTATTGTTAGAAATTCTGTATTTGGCTATGCTTGTATTTGGCGAGATATAATAGCTCTCTTATGCTGTTTTGCATATGAGACCGTTATAATATTTGAGTTAAAGTTGTAATATAAACCACTATACAGTCCATATTCCTACTAACAGACATTTATGGTTCAACCATAGATCGAAATAACAAATAAATTAAATTGAAAAAACTCAATTAAAAATAGTCTAGGTTCATTTATGTGAACAACACAGGGGTTTTCTCTAGTAGCGTAATAAAAAGTCAAAAACACTGTTTGGAAACTTTATACTAACGTTATTCGTTTGTGTTCCAACAAAGAACTGTAAATAGAACTAGCTTACTGTGTGTTGAACTAATACATTTTCTGGCAATTTGTAACAATCGACTAATTGTAGACGATCATAGCAGACTAGTAACGAACCATGTATAGTGGTATAGTTGAGTTATTTGCGAATTGGAATTAAATCTGTCGACATATTGAAGCTTAGAAATCTATCTGCCCCTGGCCTGTACTCCAAAATGATATTTTAAACATTAAACAAAAAACTTAACTAGTAACTTAACTTGTTTTAGTTTTTGTAACTTTTTATTTACAAAAATTCCCAACAATATCTGGAACAGTTTAGGTCTTACTTTTTGTTGATATTACGGAAAATTTTCCTATGGAAATTTTATTTCTATGTTAAAATTTATGTGAACTGCTAAAATTGGCCAGTTAAAAACGTTTTTAGAAATTCTCTGAATACAATAGTATATGAGTAGATTATATTTGCAACCAAACTGAACTACCTTACACCTTTAATTGAGATTTATTTGAAAAACGTACAAAAAACTGACAAATATGCAAGTTAAATAGGGGAATGTGTGTAAAATATGATTTAAAGGTGAATATTTTGATTGTTTGACTGCCAAGCAAGTAACCTAACACCTAAGATAGATGGTTGACGACAAGGAAACGTGAGAGGAAGATGACAGAGGCGATATGAGCAGCGCCAAGACAACCTGAGGGGTATTTATCATTTTGACTGACAGTTTGGAATGGCGGGACGGTACTAACTTGATGGGAAAGTCGACCTCAGATAAACTTTGTTTTCCAAGATATCTTCTATTATAGTATCCTTCAAAGCTAACTGTCATTAAACCTAGTTTTTCCCCTTGACATCTTTAATTTATATCAGTTAGACTAATGAATACGGTTAAATAAATTATGAAAATGTTAAGTCAATAGCTGGATTTGAACAGTAGAATCCTACAACTCCAATGGAAAATCTCATAATTGGTAGTCAAATATACAGTTCAAAAATTTTGAAATAAAAACAATTTTATAATATTTTAAGAATATAAACCATATACAGGATGTAAAAAGAACCTTTCAGGACTTTGGGATATGTATCTCATACAAAAAGGAAGAAAAAAGTTCATACAAACATAGGCCCGAAAACGCTTCGTTTTCCAGATATCCGCCATTTTGTTTTTCTACAAAATAATTCATATCTAGAAAACGGTTTGACTGATTGAGTTCAAACTTCGCACGAAGTTTAACTTAACAACGATTTATCTAAAAAAAAATAAGCGATTAAATCCAATCATGCGTTTTAAAATGGGGGCTATTTGAAAGTTTCAAACCTAAATTACTCAAAAACCGTACCTTTTAACAAAAATGTCAAGATACATTTTTTGTAGCCCTTTTGATTCCCTATCAGATGGTGTAACTGTCGAAACAATCGGATGAAGGATAATAGTTAAGTTATGTGTAATAATTGGTTTGTTCAACCCGGCATCCTATACCAACACAATAAATACTACAATATTAAGAAACACTGAAGCCCCAACCACAAGTTCGGTGAATAAAACTACAAAAATAAAATGAAACACATTTATTGATATAGCTATTCTATCAATAAATGTGTTTCATTTTATTTTTGTAGTTTTATTCACCGAACTTGTGGTTGGGGCTTCAGTGTTTCTTGTTGTTTAAATTCACCACAGTGCTCATTGAACATCTATCCAACTACAATATTGTATTTATATTTGCTGTTATTATCTTTAATCTTTAACTTAGCTATTATCCTTCATCCGATTGTTTTAAACGTTACACCATCCGATAGGTAATCAAAATGGCTACAAAAAAGGTGTCTTGACATTTTTTTGTTAAAATGTACGGTTTTTGAGTAATTTAGGTTTGAAATTTTCAAACAGCCGCCATTTTAAAACGCATTATTGGATTTAATGGTAAATTTTTACTTTCTCGCTATACTATAGTATAGAGAAATTATAGTGATCACAAAAAAAATCGATGTTGAGATTTTTGTGGAAATATTTGTTTTTGGACCCTGAGTCCAAAAAAGTGGTTTTTACAAAATATCTGTATGTATACAAAGCTCGAGCGAAAACTATTCGATCGATTTCAAACAAATTTGCACCAGACATGTCAAGTAGACCTGTATAAATGCACAAAATTGGTTTTGAAAAATTTTGGAAAACAACTCCCTTTTTGGCAAAAAACCCCCCAAAAAATCAGTTATTATTTTTTTATAAAAAAACGGCTCTACGATTTTGATCAAATTTGGCTTATTTTTAGCCTTTAATGTACCCTACCATAAGCAAAAAAACCGCACCTTTCTAAAAATTCTCGTTTACTAATAATAATAATAATAACTGATTTTGGGGGTTTTTTGGCCATAAAGGGGATGGTTTTTCAAAATTTTTCGAAACCTTTTTTCGTGCATCTATACAGTTCTAATTGACGTGTTTGGTTCAAATTTGTTCAAAATCGATCGAATAGTTTTCTCTCTAGATAATAATAATAATATTTATTAGTTAATCTCCTACTTTAATAAATCACCTCTCCTGCCCCACCTACAAAATTATGAAGTCACCAGTGAATCTGTTTAGTAATTTAAATATGTTTGTGAGAAAGTATGTGCCAGTTCCTGGTACCGTTTATTTTTTTAGATTTATCATTTAGGTTAAACTTCATGCCAAGTTTAAACTTAATCAGTCAAACTGTTCTCAAGATATGAATTATTTTGTATGAAAACAAAATGGCGGATATCTGGAAAACGAAGCGTTTTTTGGGCTTTGGTTTGTATTAACTTTTTTCTTCCTTTTTGTATGAGAAATCATATCCCAAAGTCCTGAACGGGTTTTTTACAAACTGTATAAACACATAGTTTCTTTAGTATATTTTAAACTATACATCTGACAGCAAACCTTCAAATCTGTCTTCCCCTGTTTTTGACATATTGGAAATATGTAGTTTAAATATTTGTAAATAGCAGCTGGCAAATATGGTGGAAATGTTTCATATTTCTTGTGAAATACCTCATATTTTACTGTAATGTTTGGATACTCTAAGTAATTTTTAAACTTTTGTTCTATACTTTTTTTGTACGCCTAACCATTTTAAAGTTGGAAGTGTGTAAAGCTTTAAGGGGACAATTTTGTAAGCTTAAAAACAAACACCATTTCTCAATATGGCAACTAACTTTAAAATTTGTTTTAGAAATCCTTATTTTTTATTCGTATTTGTATAAATTGGTCTTCAAATTTTGATTTTTGAAAAGCTCTAGCTAGTTACGGGTAGAAGTTAAAAATATGATTCTCATTTAAAATATTTTTGAAATTACGTGTAATGTCAAAACGCAAGATAAAAATTGCGAATTAAAAACATAATAGTAACACTCGGATGACCATTCGAGAGTCATTGCTGAAAATCGTAAAAACTGATTACTGCCATTAAATTAAAATAGTTTTGTAGAAATGTGTGCTTTTTATAATGCAGTTTGATCAAACCAGTCGTTTTAAGATATTTTTTAGCTCCCAGGCCCAAATTGCTAGAGCTTTTCAAAAATAGAAAAATGCAAATTTCAAGTCCAATTAATTTATATTTAACGGTTAGGTTTATAACAAATTTATTGAGTTCAACCTTGGCATGAAGTTTAGCCTAACAATGATATATCTCAAAAAAATTAGGCGATTAAATCCAATCATGCATTTTAAACTGGCGGCTGTTTTAAAATTTCAAACCTAAATTACTCAAAACAGTACATTTTAACAAGAAATGTCAAGACACCTCTCTTGTAGCCCTTTCGATTCCGTATCGGATGGTGTAACTGTCAAAACAATCGGATGAAGGATAATAGCTAAGTTAAAGATAATGACAGCAAATGTACATACAATATTGTATTATTTACTGTGTTGGTATAGGATGCCGGGGCAAACAAACCAATTATTACACACAACTTAACTATTATCCTTCATCCGATTGTTTCGACAGTTACACCATC
>JAGFPH010019632.1:4535-15041 GCA_018207615.1 Philaenus spumarius
TGGCAATAATGTGAGTTAGCTTTCGTGATTAATGTTTATAGATTTGGCAATAATTTCAGTTAGCTTTCTAGATAGATTTTTGAAAGATTTGGCAATAATGCCAGTTAGCTTTCTTGATTAATGTTGATAGATCTGGCAATAATGTCAGTTAGTTTTCTTGATTAATGTTGATAGATCTGGCAATAATGTCAGTTAGCTTTCTTGTTTGATGTTGATAGATTTGACAATAATGTCAATTAGCTTTCGTGATTAATTCTACTAACGATAATAGTGTCAGTAATAAAGTTTAATTAAACGAATATCTAGAATAAGAACGTTGACTGCTTTGTTACGGAGTCGACCTTGCAGCTGAAGCTGATAATAGGTCCGCTTTCTGGACATTGCCTGATAAACTACCAACGCAAGACATGGATAATGAATCTAAGTCGTTTCTGCTTTTCTTATGTGGAAATGAATTCAATATCACGGTCGACGTGTCTCTGAAATACCGCTTGAATATTTAAGCTATTTTATAGTCTACGAAACACTGTTTCCTAACACGAAAACCGTACATTCTCTACTTCAAATCGATTAAATTATAGAATGATTTGTTCAAAAGAAGCGTACCTTAAAGATCATTGTGAAAATAATGTTCAAAAGGGAAATATTAATGTCAAGACAGTTATGTTATTTCGAAACTGGGTTTGCCGTTGAAACGAGTTTATGTCTAACAAAAACGTTAAAAGTACATTTTTTTAAACTTTTCTTCAGAGATATAAGAACTATAAACGGATTCAATATTTTTCATATTGAGTTTCCATGGATACTGTTATATTGCAGAAATTACCTTGAAAGTCATCAAATGTTTTTTTGCAGGAGAAGATAGCTTCAGCCTAGAAGAGCTGACTGGAGTTGTGTTTGAAGTGGTAGGCCTAGGTCTAGTTGATTCTAAATTGCTAGATTGTACTGCCTGTATTTGATATGCATAAATTACAATGTTTGTAGGCCTACTATATCAGCTGTTCCCTTTAAATACACGTTTTTTAAAGGTACCTTTTGTCTTAGTAATTTTACTGGTAAAATAAAAAATACAAACTATGCAATATTACATCCCAACACTACAAATAGGTTATGTTTATACTAGATGTAATAACAATAACAACAAAAACCAGAATGCTGTCAGCTGTGTCGTCTCAAACGGTCACTTCACTTAACAATTTTCACAGCCACTGCCTATTGAATACGACAGGTGAACCAGTAGTAGGCACTATAACAAAGAGTTCACTAGCAGAGCAGGAATTGGGCCTCGGAATACGTGACATAAGATTTTTTTTTAATAATTAAAATGACTTTTAGTCAGTTTTCAGCAATATATTTTTATATTTTCGTATTCAAAAATAAACAACAACAAAATTTATAATAAAAAAATTTTAAAGTGTTAAACTCCTTTTAAGGGAATTATAGTGATTTGCAGTTTTTTTTTCTAAAATCCCTCACTATTTCTACTTCTTAGTCCAACTTCACCTATTAACGAACTCGATGGAGATTTTGATCAATCTGTACAACATATAAAATCCAAATCCCACTCACTCACTGACTCATCACGAAATCTCAAAAACTACCGAACGGATTCCAATGAAATTTGGTATGTAGCTTCCTCTAGGGCCCTAGGTGCTCGCTAAAAAAGGTTTTCAAAAAATTCGAAATCTTAAGAGGGGTTCGGTGGGGGGGGTGTCAAAATTACTAAAAAACCACAAAACTAATTGGAATGAAATTTGGTATGTAGCTTCCTTTTGGGCCCTATGTGCTCGCTAAGAAAGGGTTTTTAAAAATTCTAAATTTTAGGTGGTTTTGGGTGGTCAAGGTTATTAAAAATCCCTATTAAATTTTAGGAAACTTAGAAGAAAAAAAACAACACAAAACTAAATATCAATAAAACAATAACAATAAATATCTATAAAACAACAACACTATTATCAATAAAACAACAACAATAAATATCAATAAAACAATAACACTAAATATCAATAAAACAACAACACGAAATATCTATAAAACAACAACACTTAATATCAATAAAACAATAACACTAAATATTATACAAATTAAAAAAGAAACTTGTACTAAACTGTTATTCTTTAATTTCGCCATGTCATGTTCCGAAAGTTAGTTGCACTACTTCACTAACCTATTACATTAGTTACTGCCCAGCCTCTGGAGAACATATAACGCCTAACGAAGCCCCACAATGCTATAATCTAGCATTTCACGCTCACAACTAATAAGTCATCTCCAACTATCTTCAAGACAGATACAGCCGGGAAACAGCGAGACAAACACTAATTAGACCTGCACCGGTTACGCCATGTGGAGTAATAATTACGTCTGACATTAACGAGCTTTGGTTGATCTTCGAGGACTTTTCTGCCACGGATTTAAAGCCAGCCGCTCTTAAAATATATTTAAAAACATCTTTTTGCAACTAAAAAACATAGTGATATTTGAAAATGTTTTAAAAACTCATCCGAAAACCGTAAACCAAAAAGTATTACTCACTTAATTGTGTAACGTGCTTGAAGACTGAGATTTGGATTTAGGATGCAAGCTTGAAGCAGTCACTCCATGCGCCTCTGGAAATGAAAACCACTGAATGTCACTTGCCCATAAGTCGATGAGGTAGAATGAAAATGACGTGAAATAACTAAATGTTAGATTGCAAGTTTAGGTTTGATCAAGAACTCGAGTTTATAAGTGCTAATTAAGTGATTTCTCTTTATATTATAATTCTTCTGTACGTGTGTGTGCCACTGAACTCCTCCTAAACGGCTGGACCAATTTTGATGAAATTTTGTGTGTGTATGTTTCAGTGGGTCTCTGGGTGGTTTAGATTCACAATTGGAAGGGGTTGAAATAGGGTTGCTATCACTATACAATACATATAAATTAAATGACAAGTGAAAAAACATGGACCAAGACCGGGATTTGAACCCAGGACCTTTGCCTTTCCGGGGCAACACTCTACCACTGAGCTATCCTGATCCTCCAGACATTGGTCGATCTTATCTCACTTGTACGGTTTTACTGCATTTATGAATTAGGATCAGGATAGCTCAGTGGTAGAGTGTTGCCCCGGAAAGGCAAAGGTCCTGGGTTCAAATCCCGGTCTTGGTCCATGTTTTTTCACTTGTAATTTAATTAATTTAACCCTTGCTGAGGAAGCGTGTAAGCAGGTAATTTATTACAAATTGAAAATAATAATACATATAAATTAAACTAACTTCCTACAAGCAATAAAGCTACAATAATGTAATAAATTTTTAATGGATACACAAAACTATTTGCAATTTGATTACTTAAGTCATAAATTGAATAAGAACCCTAAAAACTAAATAATAAATCGACCACGCAGCTGGACCGCTGACGTGAGTTGAGCAAATTTACAAAATTAAGTTTATAGGCCTATGTTTTAGGGTTTCAACCAACAATTTGTGAAATAGGTCTACTCACGAAGGCCTTGAACAGCTGTCTGTGTGTACGCAATATATTAGTAGAATTAGTTTCCTCCTAGTGGCCTCGCGAGTTTGCATCACTTGGCTTTGAACTGGGTACTTTTATGGTATTTTACGTTTTTGTCGATTTTGGGGGAACCAAGCGAGCTATAAGGTCGCGTAAAAAAACAAAATGTGCAGAATAACATCCTACATTTATATTGTTAGAAAAAACTCTAAAAAAATTTCATTATCGTAGTAAAAATCTTAAAAAATAGTTACTTCCGGTCAAAAAACGTACTTCCGGTTGTTGGATTTTTTTTACTAACGAACTCGTCCGAGCCACATAGACAACCAACACGTGTACCAAATTTGGACCAAATCGGACTTAAAATGCGGCCGCTAGAGTGCGAACACATATATACATATATATATATATATATATATATATGCATTTTTTTTACACCCCAAAACGTGTTCTGGGGACCATGATCGGTGCTCATTTGCTACTCCCGACCTTGGGTCTCACCATAAGGGCCACTGCAATAGCTCATTTTTCCTATGGAAATTCGCTAATAACCACTTACATTTTCTATATCCTCAAAAACTATTCAACTAAGTTTACTAAAATTTCACAATATATACATACTGTACCAGGAATGTTTTAGAGAATGTCGTCACTACAAACAAAACTATTTAAATGGGGTAGCTACCAATAAACAATAAACAAATTGCACTAAATACCTACAAACTATAAATCTAAATTATTTAATATTATTTTTAATTGATATAAAAAAAAAACATTTGCAACTCGATTACTTAAGTCAAAGGGATGAAATCGGATAGCCACCCTTAAAATTAAATCAAGCAATAACGAAGCATTGCCAGGTCCATTAGTACAGTTATATACTTTCATCAAGCAGGTTACATGTGTGTGTGGTATTTTGATATTGTCAGTAGTTCACGTCATCTCCGAGTTAAAAGTTAAATATTAATAATTATTGGTATAACTTATTACTGTATCGTAGGCAAGTTCGAAAATAAATTATAACAAATTAATGAACACGAACAAGTTTTAACTCTGGGAGGTCAGGAGGAAATGTCATGCTTATCTGCAACGGTAAGTGTATATAAAAAATATCGACGATTGTCTACTGTATTAAAAACATACTGAAATACTGAAAAATAGAAGTGATTGTCTACTTTATTAACAAAATATGTGTGATTGTTTACTATACTGAAAAAAAGACACTAGTGGGACAGCCGTGAACACTGAAAAGTTTTTAGCTTCATATAGTTAACTTCAATTTCTGATTATTAGGAAGTAATTTTTAAAATCGATGTATTAATGTTGTAATGGATCCTTAAATAATTGCGGATATGCGTCGGAGGCTTAAACAAATGTGGGGATGCGACTGTGTCGTAAATAATTGCAGAGATACGACGAAACCTTAAATAATTGCGGAGTTGCGACGGAGCCTTAAATAGAAAGTGTGTCAGTGTGATGACGATGATGGTGAATCTAGTTCAATCATTTTTCCCCATGAAAAAAAAGTGCCCAACGCGCCTAAAGAAGTTTTCACTTCAAAAATATAGGTGATAGTCTACCACATTTTAAAACTATAGGTTACTCTATTGAAAAAATACGAGCGATTGTTTATTACATTAAAATATATGCGATTGTTTACTATACTGAATAAATACAGGCCAATGTTTACTATGTTGAAGAAAACATATCCATGATTAAAAAATAATATATAGGATAATATAATAATAATAATATTAAATATTACCTGTTATTGTTCCGTCATGTGACTTATTTAGGTCGTTAACAGGTAATATTTAATAATATTATTATATTATCCCATATATTACTATCCAAAGTGACTTGGAAACCAAGAATCATGCAACTAAAATTAAAATAATGGTTTTTCCTTGAAACGGAGATTAATATAATTATAATCACAATATAATTATACGGTGCTTATTTTTTCGTCTGTCTGTCTGATTGTGTTTTTTACAAAATACTTAATATTTTTGGAAGTAGATAAGATATTGAGCTCAAACTTTGTATACATATTTTTTGCGTAACCTTTTATCACTGTACGAAAAATTAGAACATTATTTTAAATGTTTTCAAAATGGCGACTATTTATAATTTTTAATATCAAATATCTCAAAAACCGCTAACTTAACAAAAAATTTACAAGAGACAAAAAGTTTACGTTTTTAAAGGGAAACACGATGTTTTTTTTATTTTGTCTGTAGCTTAAAGGATAACAGAAATATTGACAAAAAAAAAAGAATATTAAATATTTTGTAAAAAACACATACAGACAGACAGACGAAAAATAAACACCGTAGACCCATGTTTATATTGTGAAATATGTTTGTCTGGATCCCAGAACATATCCATGAAAGGGGTCCAGAGAGTTCGGGGACACTCTGTATAAAGCTAAATTAATTTTTGACGGTGACTTTTTTTAAATGTTCAGTACTGAGCGCAGTTAAAACCGTAAAACGTGTTCTTACCCGTGATAGGGCCAGGTTTAAACCGACCCTGTCCAATTTACTTTACATTAGAAAAGAGGGAGTTTAGTCGTTGTCTCTAACATTTGTTTTACCCGAGTAGGTTGTAGGAACCTTTCTACGAGTCCAAGTCCAGTAGAATAGGGAAATAGCGACTATAAACCAAACCTACGATAGTTTAAGTTAGACGCCATCTTACTGGTCATTCAAAAGAAGACCCACCGTCTTGCATATCATTCGTAAAAAGATCCTAATATGCAGCAGCACTGAAAGTGTTAAAGATATATAAAGAGCACCATATCTCCTGCAGCTAAATCTTTGTGCCAGCTTCTTTGGGTATATCATTACTGCCTGTTCAACTATTTAAATTCTTCATTTTTCGTAAAACGAAAAAGACGATCTTCTAAAGCTCTTTTAATGTGAATGTCTTCTTGATACCACACATTTAGTATTCCACTGATAACTTCCAAATCTAATACAATGACTTCCTTTAACAACTTCTGCTACATAAAGTAACCTCTTCTTTCATACCAGGACCACAACATCGCCTCCATGTGAAATACTCTGACAAAGTCTTTAAAGCAACGTATATAATTGATGCTTATTTATTTACAGAAGTGAAAAGTGAAAACAATCCATTTTATATTGGTTCTATATAACCGATCGTATGTAAGAGGTCGCTGTTTACGTGGTGAGCTGCAAGCCGTGTAGGAATGCTTCAACTACGTGGTAAAGAACTGACCTAAGTGCTGACCTCACATCACTAGAAATACTAGCGTGAACGAATATCAATTAACAGATTCTATTAAAAGTGACAAACTTTTATTCTAAGTACAAAGTCGGAGATAATTACGAGCGTTGTATTGTTTTTCTTCTTACTTACGTACATTAAATCCTATTACATTCAAATAAGTTTTCTTATTCATCTTATCAAGACCTGGTCAATAAAAATTATTAAAAACTTAAGCAAAATTATGTATTTATATTATATATTATTTTATTATATTCCCCATCTTCTATAGTCGACAATAAACATACAATTTAAAAGCATTCTACAATAAAGATCGTTTATTTAAAAAGAGAAAGTTGTTCGATTCTTTCACTCCTGCTTTCAACCAAGTAATAACACTCAACCAATAATATGTTAATCTTATTTCAGTTATAGTACAATTCTTGATTGACAAATTTTGTAGCGGGTAAGTAAATGTGATTATAATTTTCATGATTTATTTTTGTTTTTTGCATTACTGGACTGGATATATTTACATAAATACCTTAATTCCTTGTACTGCTCGCAGTCCTGTTTTGATCACTTTCTCTACGGTGACGTACGTTTCGCCTATTTTTTCAGGCATTTTCAAACCGTTTATAAAATTTTCTTATAAATGATTTGCATTTCTTTAATGCGCGTAAAAAAACTATAAATTATACACACTCCACAAACATTAACACAAAAACACAAACACACGTAATGGGCATGAATATGCCGATGTAGTTTATTTTAAAATAGCAACTCGCACGCGTGCACCCCGGCCCGTCCTTGTCTCAGTACTGATTTTTTCTCTGTAGTTTTTTTATTTCGGATATTGAAGGGGTTCGGCTCTGATAATTCTGTCAAACAAAGCGTTGGATTGGAAATGTAACTTCTCGTTTAACAAAGAGTTTGAGTCTAAAATAGATGCTTTATAAAATGTGGAATTCTTCAATTACATTCATGGTTGGCCCTTTGGAGCATTTATTGAAAATTTGCAAATTATTTTGGATATTGGTGTAAGTGTGACCGGTGTCTATTAGATGTTCAGCAAATTTTGATTGGTTTGGGTTAAGATTACGGTTGGAAATGTGCTTTGTTTGACATTTGTGTTTTTACGCGACCTTATAGCTCGCTTGATTCCCAAAAAAACGATCAAAACGTAAAATACCGTAGAAGTACCTGGTTTTAAGAAATTCTACCGTGGAGTTGGCGTGCGAAGCATGCAATGCATTGTTTATTGAAGATACTCCCAATACGGGGGTTGGCGTGCGAAGCACGCAATGCTTTGTACATTGAAGATACTTCCAATATGGGAAATTTGCAGCTATTCAGCACCGTCGTGAATAGACCTATTTCCCAAATTGTTGGTTGAAACCCTAAAACATAGGCCTATAAACTTAATTTTGGAAATTTGCCCAACTCACGTCAGCGGTTTAGCTGCGTGGTCGAATTATTTTAGTTGGTGTGAGGTTGCTCGGTTGAAACCTATCGTCCAACATAACCTACAAACAGTGGGTCCACGTCATAATTGGGTCCTTTTTTTTATCAATGGAGCAACGAAATTTAGTTACTTACTAGCTGGCCCGACCCGGCTTTGCACGGATAGACAAATCAATCTGATACTAATAATTAGCCCAAGTGTTTTAGTTCATTGTAAAAAAAAAAAAAAATGTTCATTGTAGGCCTAACCTAAAATTATATTCAGTTTTTGATCCAAATCAGTTGTTGATCAAAATCAGCTGTTTTAAGCTTTTCATACGAACAGCATTTTTTTGTGCCCATGATAAAATCAAAAGAAATCTTTCTTCTTCTTCCTTAAGATTGACCTTCCATAAGATTAACATTGAAACTTTGAGGGCCACTGGGGCGTAGCCCTTATCACTGAGGGGTATGAAAAATAGATGTTGGCCGATTCTCAGACCTACTCAATATACTCACAAAATTTCATGAGAATCGGTCAAGCCGTTTCGGAGGAGTATGGGAACGAACATTGTGACACGAGAATTTTATATATAAGATAACAATATTCAGTAATTCTTAAGTAATTCCACCAATCATTCTGTTCATCATGCAATTCTTTAAACAGTCGCACAATGCAAAACTTGCTTCTCTTAAGTATCCAAGACCTACATCACTTAAGTACCTCGGTTTTCTTGATTTCTGGTTCGCTATTCTTGCTAAACAAAAAGACCACAACAGTAGCTCCTCCATGTCGATTACACTTGAGGTGCAGCACAAAACTGATAATCAAAAGGCAAGTTGGGGTGAAAAATCGATGGACGTGTGATCGATATGTGTTAACGATTTGTTGGTACATTCATATCGTAAAGATATGTCGTTGACGTGGGGACGCGCCAGCAGTACAACAAGCAGTTGCAGAATATTGGAAGATTATCTGTAAAACAGTTTTGCAAGAATTATATTTTTTTACATTATATCGCCATCTTGTTGTTTCAATATGTATATATCAGCCGAAGCTAAGGTAGAAAAACACGAAACTAGTGCCATTCCTTGTACTTTCTCTGTGCATGTGTACAAAGCTAGAGAGAAAACCATTCGATCGATTTCGAACAAATTTGCACCAAATACGTCAATTAGGCCTGTATAGATGCACGAAAAAAGGTTTAGAAAATGTTTGTAAAATTTGGCAAAAAAAAACCCCAAAAATCACTCATTACTTTTTTATAAAAAAAAAAAACGGCTCTAACGATTTTGAAAAAAATTGACTTATTTGTAGCTCTTAATGTACCCTTCTATATGAAAAAACGCATCTTTCTAAAAATTCTCGTTTAGCTAATAATAATAATAACTGATTTATTAGGGTTTCATGAGGTTCTTTTTCAAAACCTTTTTTCGTGCACCTTCACAGGCCTAATTAACATGTTTGGTGCAAATTTGTTCGAAATCGATCGAATAGTTTTCTCTCTAGCTTTAATAATAATAATAATATTTACAAGTTACTCTCCTACTTTAATGTATCCCCTCTCCTACTTTAATACAATTATGAAGTCACAGTGAATCTGTTTAATAATTTAAATATGTTTGTGAGAAAGTATGTTCCAGTTTCTGGTATCGTTTATCATTTTATCATTTAAGGTCCCACCACCTAGTCTTCACATTTCAGAATTTTTTTTTAAAACTCAGATTTTACAAAAATTAGCTACATACAGGTACGTTTCTATATCAAAGCAGTTATGCTTTGAACAAACATGACCGGATATTATGTCAACTGAAGCACGTTTTGTACGTTTTCACTCGCTTTCAACATACGCGAGATACATGATTTGAACATGTCTCACAAAGTTTCACTTATCCGTGGAAAAATATATTTCGCCTAAATAGTAGATCGTGCTCAGGACATTTTGTGTGGTTATTACTTGTAAACACAAATTTAAAATGGTTAGACGAAAGGCCTGGAGAATATAACTTTGGTAACTATTTTAATGAAGAAATAATCAATTGACATTATTTATTCTTAACTGATGACTTTGTATTGTTACTGGTAATGTTTCTTTAGGTACGAAAAATACAACTGTATTGCTTAGGTTATACAATTAGGTCCTTTCTTACATTTATCTCCAATATTAATAAATTATATGTACATTAGCTTATTTGTAGGCAAAATAAAACGTACCTTAACACAAATAATAAACAATACTAAAAAAATAATTTTAAACCTTTGATGACCGACGGTACTTTTAAGTACCACCCAATTCAACTGTCTTTATAAAAGGTAACAGTGGCTTTATCTACAAG
>JAGFPH010019636.1:0-15036 GCA_018207615.1 Philaenus spumarius
GTGGCAAGTTAATTATGAAATTTGTTTTTACTGATTTTAGGTTTCAATTCAGTTTGAAAAGCAAAATCTTAAAAATGATTTTCTTAAAGCTAAATTTGAAATTTTTCCTAACTTAATGAATAAATTAAAATATCAAAAATTCAAAGTAAAACAAAACGAAAAATAAAACAACGAATAGGTAGGCCTAAATCAAAATGCAAAATTATTATCCTGTTGTTAATTAGCCTTTTTTATCAATTAATAAATTTTACAAATTAAATATTTTCAAAGTTACACTTTCTGATTTTTACAATGCATTTATTTCCATCTGATTTTTTTAAAAATAAGCGAAGCAATTAAAACTTTCCTAACTAACTCATTTATTTCTATTTCAATTGAAAGCTAATAATAAAATTAATGTCTCTAACAACAATTTAACATCGAAATTACAATTCTTTGATTTTGAGGTTAGGCAATTCAAGATTTTCAAGTTTAAGTTATTCAAAGCCAAAAACAGGTTTCATTATTAATTTCCCTCATTATTTCAGTTAGGCCTACTTATTAATGTGATTCTTGCCTTAGATTGTACCTTCACCAAGACTAAAAGAAAGAAAAAATAACGATGACAATTTAATTTGAAAACTATAAACAAACGTAGGGCTAACACGGACGAAATTATAGGTTTGGGACAAAAACAGTTCTTAAAATTGCGTAATACTAATATTTATTGCATTTATCTTTTCTATTGATAAAAAGGATTAGCCTATGTTATGAACTTTTTAAAATGTTGTAAATAAAAGACTTTTGGTATGTAGGCTACTTACTTCTGAAATATGCGCGCTGAAACGATTCCGTAGAGTGGCGGGAGTAGACTAATCTGCTGTCATTTCCTTATTAATTTGGTGCAATATCACATACTACAACACAAATCGCTTTAAAATAACTATTACGTTTATTTTAAAGTAAAAACTAACAAATATCTGTTAAAAAATCGCTAAAATCGCTTTTACAATATGTGAACGTGAATGAATGTAATGTAAACAGATACGAATTTAGGAAAAACATGGCTGCCGACATCTTGACCAATAGGAAACAAGACCTCACTTGGCCACACTGTCTCTATCTAGTCACTGTATTCCTAGCGCTGCATTACCGAAATGATTTTTGTTACATTATTGACTAAAGGAAGAACTTGTAGTGAAGCAACATAATACATTATTATGTGTTGAACAAAATTGATAGGCTACATCTAACATGACTTTAGCGTTTTGATTTTTAATGCACGACAATAATTTTATGCTTTTTAAAAAACGTTTGATGTGTATACAGGGGGGACAAATAGTCCGGACACGGCCAGATTTCCAGGGCTTAACAAAATGAAACAATTTTTGACATCTGATTTTAAAGGATCGTCTAGGTTTTATCATCGGCCATTTTCCAACACGGCGGCCAATTTTAAAATTTATAATAATTCGACCACGCAGCTGAACCACTGACCGTTGAGCATATTTCCAAAATTAAGTTTATATGCCTATGTTTTAGGGTTTCAACCAACAATTTGGGAAATAGATCTATTCACGACGGTGCTGAATAGCTGTAAAATGTTTCGCACGCCATTCTGCATATTGGGAGTATCTTCAATACACAATGCATTGCGTGTATCGCACGCCAACCCCCGTATTGGGAGTATCTTCAATATACAAAGCATTGCGTGTTTCGCACGCCAACCCCCGTATGGGAGTATTTTCAATACACAAAGCATTGCGTGTTTCGCACGCCAACCCCCGTATTGGGAGTATCTTCAATACACAAAGCATTGCGTGTTTCGCACGCCAACCCCCGTATGGGAGTATCTTCAATACACATTGTCTTACGTGCTTCGCACGCCAACCCCACGGTGAAATCCACCTCATGGCTTTGAACCGGGTACTTTTATGATACTTTCACCTTTTGATCGATTTTTGGGAACCAAGCGAGCTATAAGGTCGCGTAAAAAAAATGTGCAGAATAACATCCTACATTTATATTTGTAGAAAAAACTCTAAAAAGCATTTATTCTCGTAGGAATAATCTCAAAAAATAGTTACTTCCTGTCAAAAAAAACGTGCTTCCGATTGCTGGATTTTTTTTTTGGCTAACGAACTCGACCGAGCGACGAAGACAACCAACATGTGTACCAAATTTGAACCGAATCGGACTTAAAATGTGCCGCTAGAGTGCGAACACATATATGCATATATGATTTTTAATGATACCTAAAAACGTGTTCTGAGGACCATGATCGGTGCTCATTTACCACTCCCGACCTTGGCTCACTATAAGGGTCACTGAAATACCTCATTTTTCCAATGGAAATACGCTAATAAAAAGCCCTATTTCCTTTCACGTTTTTATTATACACTAGGGGACACCCCTGCGTGCTCCGCACGCCAACCCCGTTGAAACCTTCTACTTTATACACACACGTTATGTTTCCTTTATAATAAGGTGTAGGATTAATAATAATCTCAAAACTAAGATTGTAAAAAATGTTTAATGTCTAAATGAAATGATTTCGTACATTTTATAACAGCAGTTATATAAAGGTTAAAAGAACCAGCAAGGCTCAGGTCTACACCTAAACAAAAAACTAACCTAAAAAGTTATAAATACAAATCATTGTTTCAAAGTGTGAAATCAACTGTTGATAGAATATAAGAACACAATTTTTGTTGAATATTTAGTACATTTTTTATGTTTTCTCTGTTCAATAGATGCTGCTGTCTTTCAAAAAGGATATAAAAACATGCTCGTATTCCAATGTAATGTTGTGTCGGTGAAGAACTTTCGGAGTTTTGCGATTTTCAACAAACAAACATTTACAGTTTTATTTATATAGATAATCTTAAAGCTTTTATATGCTTTGCTTTTTTACTTTCTCACTATACTATAGTATAGAGAAAGTATAGTGATTGCAAAAAAAATCGATGTTGAGATTTTTGTGGAAATATCCGTTTTGGGACCCCCCCTGAGTCCAAAAAAAGTGTTTTTTTTACAAAATGTCTGTCTGTATATCTGTATCTATGTCTGTAAGTCTGAATGTCTGTATGTATACAAAGCTAGAGCGAAAACTATTCTATCAATTTCCAACAAATTTGCACCAGACATGTCAAGTAGGCCTGTATAGGTATGCACGAAAAACGGGTTTTAAAAATTTTGAAAAACAACCCACTTTTTGGCAAAAAACCCCCCAAAAAATCAGTTATTTTTTTATAAAAAACGACTCTAACGATTTTGATAAAATTTGGCTTATTTGTAGCCTTTATAATGTACCCTACCATATGCAAAATTCGCATCGTTCTAAAACATTCCCGTTTAGCTAATAATAATAACTGATTTTTGGAGGGTTTTTTGGCCTTAATGAGGGTTGTTTTTCAAAAAATTTCAAAACATTTTTCGTGCATCTATACAGCCCTAATTTTTATCATAGGAATGAAGTACACAAGAATGCCACGCCCTGCCAAGAAGGATTGAGGTGGGTTTAAGGGTCTTTGGGGTATTTGCTTAAGCTATATCTTTGCCATTAAATGTATGTTAAAATTCCACCTTTTCCCCGAAATAGACAAAACAAGTTTCAGGACCTTTTCAACCCCCCTCCCCAAACACCCTCTGTAGATTTTTTTATAATGTTTATGGTCAAAAGAACCCGAAAGGTGTAATTTGGGAAGGTAGAGTACTTCGAGTTTAATTTATCACTTCTGATGTTAACCTGTGTCGTGCCGGATGCGACCCATCAATTTGTTATAGTGCCACTAGCGACCCAACACATCTAGGTTAGGTTAGGTTACGTTACAACGATTGTATATTTAGCTATTTTATGTAATGACGAAGCCATACAGCGGATTATTTTTTTAGTAAAAATAAACGGTACCAGGAACATACTTTCTCACAAACATATTTAAATTATTAAACAGATTCACTGTGACTTCAGTTGGAGAGTAACTAGTAAATATTATTATTATTAGCTAGAGAGAAAACTATTTGATAGATTTCGAACAAATTTGCACCAAACATGTCAATTAGGCCTGTATAGATGTACGAAAGAAGATTTTGAAATTTTTTGAAAAATAACCCCCTTATTGGCCAAATAACCCCCAACAATCAGTTAGTATAATTATTATTAGCTAAACGAGAATTTTTAGAAAGATGCTGTTTTTTGCATATGTTAGGGTACATTATGGGCTACAATTAAGCCAAATTTTATCAAAATCGTTAGAGTGGTTTTTTAGGTTTTTTATTAAAAAAATAATAACTGATATTTTCAGTAACCTACCATATGCAAAGAACCGCATCTTTCTAAAAATTCTCGTTTAGCTAATAATAATAATAACTGATTTTTGGGGGTTTGTTGGCCATAAAGGGGGCTGTTTTTCAAAATTTTTCAAAACCGTTTTTCGTGCATCTATACAGGCCTAATTGACGTGTTTGTTGCAAATTTGTTTGAAATCGATCGAATAGTTTTGTCTCTAGCTAATAATAATAATATTTATTAGTTAAGCTCCTAGTTTAAAATCACCTCTCCTACCCCTCCTACAATAATAAAGTCACTGTGAATCTGTTTAATAATTTAAATATGTTTGTGAGAAAGTATGTTCCTTCTACCGTTTATTAGTTTAACTTTTTATAATGTTCAGTCCAACTTTGAATGGGAAAAGATGACGTAACAAAGTTCACGTTTCTCGGATGGAAATGCTAAACAAGTCAGAAGAGGTTTAAGGTTGGATCTAAAAAACATTTAGTGAACATCTTATATTATTAAACGAGCAATTCTTGTATATTTATAAATTTATTTCGGGGATCTCGCTAACGGCTCTAACGATTGGGATAAAAATTTGCATATAGGGGATTTTTGACGTCAGGAATCGAATGCGCTGAACAGTTCTTTTCGCCTATGTAAACTATGAATTTATTTTATATACCACCTTTGAAGTCATTAAATTGGCGAATAGATACATTATAGATACAATACAGATGTTCTACAAACAGATATTAATCTTTTAATTTTAACTCCAGATGTTTTTATACTATTTAACAAACATAAATCGTTAACAATGAATCAGGTGGTATAATTTTCATTTTATTTCTTTATTCAAACACCAAACGTAACTAAAACCTTATTTTTGTGCTGTTATTAACCGTTCTGAAAACTTTTTCACCAGTTTCTGCATTTTTGTATTTCTATAAACGTAATACAAATTACGTGTACAGAAGGCTCCAAAGTTGTTGGCGTGCGAGGCACGCAGGGGTTTCCCATAGTTAATTAATTATACCTAAAAATACAAAAAGAAATAACATTATGTTTATCTCTTACGGACGATTAAAAGTTATCTTTTTTAATTCACAACAATGGAATCTTTTCTGACTGGGTTGACAACAATGGTTTCTTGAATGGATCGACAACAATGGAATTTCATGAGATTGTTGCGTGTTGCATATGTGTTTTTACCAAGAACTATTACTTAATTACAGGCGCTCTGCGCTTATGTACAGGCCTACTTTAAATTGCCAGGAAGTATTTTTTTTATCTAAATAACAACTAGTTAGCTCCCAAGGCTAGGCCGTGTTCGCAGTCTGTCGGTGTAATTATTATGCGTCTCTTTGTATCGTGAAGTTGTAATCTAACCAGTGATGGTTAGAGGGAAATTTCTCGGGACGAAGGGATATTTCGTGCAAATTGGGAGGGAAATTAATCACATTTTACTAGCAAATGGCGGTGCATTTTACGTGTAGAGTTTATCGCCTTAATTGTTAAAATATAGATTACTGTATTTATAAACTGTTAAAATATATTCGATCCATTTATTTTTTCTCAATATTATACTCAATATACAGGATGTCTAGACAATCCAGGCTATTCTATAGGTAAAAATAAGAACTAATGTTTCAATAAACATAAGTCCGGATATGCTTAGTTTGCGAATGATCCACAATTTTTTTTTTTTACTACACACATAATATATTTGAAAATAGAAAAGATATTGAGCTCAAATTTTGTGTACATATTTGTTACGTAACCTTTTACCCTTTTACCCTTTTATAAAAAATCAGTACGTCCTTTTGAGTATTTTAAAAATGGCGGCCATTTGAAAATGTTAATACCTTTAAACCGCTAACTTTACAAAAACATTTTAGGAAACAAGAGTTATTTTTGAAACGAAGTTCCTTAACGCGGGTTGCGGTAGGAGTTAACAAATGGAAAATGTAATGCGTAACGAAAAAATCGTTACCAAATTGGTTGTTATGGCAATGTATGTAAAGTCATTTAAGAAACATGTGTTTTGGTTCATAAATTTTAATTAAGAGGCGATCGTTTCCGTCCGGCGTAGTTCAGATATTATCGTCAAGCGCTGAAATTTTAGGTTAGGCCTAGAAAGTAATTTTAAGTCTACGCCTAATCTAAAATTATTGTAAGTATGTTGCCGTTAGACAGGTAAAATAATTTAAACATACATACAATAATTTTATAAATAAACGCCAAAAACAAAAAAGGACCTTCGGGACCACCTCTCAACCCCCGTGGCGCCTGAAACCGATGGGACTTTATTAGGCGTTATTCAGGGGACCACCAACTACACATTACTGAAAAAATTGGAATCCCATGATTTAATGTACGATTTGCCGCCATTTTGAGCTAATTTGACTTGACTATAAGTTATGTGTCATATAGGTTAAATGGTTTGTTCAACCCAACACTCTATACCGACACAGCAAACACAACAATAATGTAGTACATATGCTGTTATTATCTTTAACTTAGCTATTATCCATCATCCGATTGTTTTGACAGTGAGACCATCCGATAGAGAATCAAAAGGGCTACAAAAAGGTGTCTTGATATTTTTTGTTAAAAATGTACTATTTTGTAGTAATTTAGGTTTGACATTTTCAAACAGCCGCCATTTTAAAACGCATGATTGGATATAATCGCTTATTTTTTTTGAGATAGACCCTTGTTAGGTTAAACTTCATGCCAAGTTTGAACTCAATCAGTCAAACCGTTCTCTAGATATGAATTATTTCGTAAAAAGAAAAAAATGGTGGCTATGTGGAAAGTGAAGAGCTTTTGTGCCTGTGTTTATATGAACTTTTCATCTTATTTTGATGTGGGGAATCACTCCCTGTATTATTGGAACCATTTTTCTGAACACCCTGTGTTTTAATCCTGATACGAAATTGATTAGGTCAAAATGCAAACATTTCCCATACATTTGGAAGCGTGAGGGTGGGATTAAGACTTTGCGGAAGCTGCGGGAGGAGGGGGGGGGGGGGACAAAATACTCTCCGCACCAGCTGACATTAGTCTTGACAACGCCACTGTATTGCCGTGCGTCTTAGTGAACACAAGATAATAATACAGATACCGGCGCGCATGCTGGTACTTGAGCAAACCGCTACTAACCTGACTAAAAACATCAGTACCCGGTACATCTCTGTTTAACACGTTCACTGCTAAGGCACATGTGAGCTTGACACTGAACACTATGAGAAGCGGCCGACGCACAGTGCATTGCACGCCAACCCCCATATTGGGAGTATTTTCAATACATAGTTCATTGCGTGCTTCGCACGCCAACCCCCGTGTTGGGAGTATTTTCAATACACAGTGCACTGCGTGCTTTGCACGCAAATCTTAAGCCTACTTGCTATGGACGCACGCCCGCTTTAAAATATTAGTGATTACTACGTAGAAAGGTTCAAAAATAAAAAATAAAGTAATTTCTACTCATTTAGGCTATAAATATAAAAAATAAAAGGTCAGCTCCTAGCATAGGAAATACGAAATTTGCGTAGCAGTGAACGTGCCAAGGGTGAGGTAAATATCCACTAGTTCGTTTGAAGGATGGAAATTTTCAACATTAGAAAGCGGTCTGGGAAATTTTTTTATTTCTCCACTTACGCTCTTTCCCCACACCCCAGGCCCATCGCGCCAGACGAGACCAAGTGCCATGATTCACGCCGATATCTGTACCTTAATCATAGAAAAATAATGATTGTACATTTTACTGTTATTTTTACAACCTCTCGAAGCACGGTAACACGAAAACTCGTAAAACAAAACGTAATGATTTTACACCCACGATAATTCTTTATCGTTGTTTCTAATGAGTGAATCAACACACAGTAAAAGTTTCACAAAGGTATGAGTAATACACAGTTTAGCCTGGTAACCATAGTTTCTAAAACACTTGCACTTTACCAAGCGCACAACAGTTGGATGTAATAATTACTTACTTCTTACTTCTTCTTTCAAGCTTCCGTGGTAAACCGCAGCTGCCAATGCCCAGTACTCTTTCTTTTGTAGTATAACTTTCATGGGGTTTGGAATGCCTTTTAGTGCTGTTAGAAGGGCCGTCCTGGCTGTGTTTTCGTTCGAGCATTCGAGTAGTATGTGCTTCAGCGTTTCCTCCTCCATTCCACAGTTATTGCAGGTTTCGGAATCGACTAGTCGGAATCTTTTCATATAGCTGTTCGTAATGATATGGCCGACTCTAGCTCTCACAACGAAGGTCGCAATGTGGCGACTGACACCTCTGTACCAGTTTGCAGGCGTCGGAGTTTTTTGAATTTCGAATAACGATCTTCCGACAGTGTCGGTGCTCCATCTCTGTATCCATTCGTCTGTTATTGATTTGCAGATTATATTTTTGCATTTGTTTAGTGATAGTTTTGGTGGCATGACGGGGCCCATTTTTGTGGCACGTTTTTGCTATTTTGTCTGCCTGCTCGTTGCCGCTTATTCCGCAATGAGATGCAACCCACTGGAAGACGATATTTTTCCTTTTTTCTTCAGAGCATGGAGTATAGTTTTCATTTCAGATATTCGAAAGTAATAGTCACTGGGTGAATTCATTTGTAAGCCTTCAAGGGCCGATTTAGAGTCGGTGAGTATGCAAACGTCTTGATATGGTGTACTAATGCAGCTCGTTAAGGCTGCATTGATGGCCAATATCTCAGCATCCATGCTTGACGCAGATATTCGAGGTATGTAGTAGCACTCGCCTGTTTGTTCGTTGAAGAAGCCTGCGCCGGAGTTGCCGTTTTCCAGATCCACCGAACCGTCTGTATAAATTTTCACATAATCTTTGTAGTTCTCGTCGATCATTGTCAAAGCTTCATCTCGAAGGGAATCCAGGTTATCGGTTTCGGTGTTGCTTTTGGTATTGCCAGATGGTAAGGTTGTGCATATCGAGATTTCGTTTTCTTCCCAAGGTGAAATGTCAGAAACCGTCGGGATCCGTTGCGGTTCTATGGGTTCTAAGAGATCGTTTAATGCTTCGATTTGGAATGTAAATGACTGTCTGGTTTTGGTAGGTGCCAACATTGTTAAGGAATGATCAATCGGAAGGCTCTTGATTTTTAGCCATTTTATCATCGAAAGCTTCTTAATAGCCAGGTCTAATGGTTCTATATGTGATTCTATTTCCATCGCTGAAATAGGAGATGTGCTTGGACAACCCAATATGACTCTGAGTGCGGCAGATTGAATTCGTTGCAGCTTTTTGATATGTGTATTTGCTGCGGCTCCCCAAACTTCTGAGCAGTATAGCATCTTTGATCTTATGAAAGACGTATTTAATAATAGCTAAAACTACAATTTTCAATGTTTTTATGCCAGCAAACATGTGTGCAGAGATTCCGTTCCAGGTAAAGTTGTTAAAGGACTCAATTACGTCTTGGGTTCGTACGTACAGCCATTTTTTAAGCAAATTCTGGTCTCATAGGTCCTGAAAAATATTTTTTGTTTGTTTTTTTATAATCTATAAATCTACATATAAATAAAATTGAAGTATCTGTGATTTCAAAATATAAGCTTTTTAAAGCTGATATGGTTATTCACCCATATCAAAACATAAACACACATTTGTAACTTCGTTGCCTGTCTGTCTATTTGTTTGGCCGGGCTAATCTCTGGAATGGCAGAACCGATTTTGACGACACTTTCATTTAAATTTAGAGGACTTTGCAGAGAATATTTTAGGGTACTTTTTATTCCGAAAATATTTAAAATTCCTGTTAAAAAATTTAAAACTCTAAAAATTAGGGTTTTTGGGGTTTGCATTGGCATCACGATATGTCGCCGCAGGGGCATAGCCCCTAGCCTTACATATAAATAAAATTAAAGTGCTGTGATTTCAAAATATAAGTTTTTTTCTAAGCTCATATGGGTATTTAGTCCGGGATCTGAAGGGGGTTGAGCATGCATGGAAAGCCTGACGCAATTTTATTTATGACTATTGTTATAGACACTACAATGATCTTGAAAAGCCATGTCGTCGCCCCCCAGCGTGGTCGACATCACCAGGGGGAGGAGGATTATGGTGGTTGCGCCGTTTATTAAAACGCGTATAACTTGAGAACCGTTTAAGATAGAACATTGAAAAAAGCGACAATATATTCAATAAAATATGAGTTTTAAAAAAGGTTGTTACGTTTATAGTCGTATAGTTGTTCGTTTATAAGTAAAGAGCATTTTATGAACAAAAATGGTGATTAAAATAAGCAAAAGCAACAGTTTTGTACTAAGAAAATCATTAAATAGTTCAAATATATAGATATTTAAGTTATTAAAAGTGATTCAATAAATTTAAGAAAGCATGTTGAACAGTCAATGCTACTGTAGAGGTGTTTTATACGTAGCACTAATATATACAAGTTCGTGTTCCCACGCAGAAATTTGACCGGATTTTGTAGAGGATATACTATACTGTAGTTCAGGATATCTGTACATCCATAGATACAAAAGGTAGGGTAGTTCTGATTTTTGGAATGTTGTATGTATA
Source organism: Philaenus spumarius (assembly GCA_018207615.1). Lineage (NCBI taxonomy): Eukaryota > Metazoa > Arthropoda > Insecta > Hemiptera > Aphrophoridae > Philaenus > Philaenus spumarius. Next base: position 10,800 of record JAGFPH010019636.1, read on the forward strand.
GTGGCACTATTTAAAATTAGAAGTTTTCGTCTCGGCGCAGCTCCGGCCGCGCCAACGGCGACGAAAAACCCCACTTTTTTTGCACAAGTTTGGGTTGAGAGCAAGTTTGAACTGAACACGGTAATATGTGCCGAATACCTTCTGCTGCGGTTCAAATGTGTTTTTAACTTTATCTGTTTATAATGTACATTAAAACCCCTTATAGGGCAGAGGTGATTTGAGTCTTTTTGCATTCGCTCGGTGGTCAATTAACTAACCACCCCAAAAGTGCTCTGGGTGGGCAACTCATTTTTTTCGAGACACAATTTTTTTCATATAAACTAAATTGCACATAATACCTTGATGTGAAAACTGCAACTGTAGAATTTGTATCATACTTAGGCAATCTGATAAGTGGTGGTCAATAAACTAACCACTGACCGTTTTGGTCAAACTATTATTGTGATTGGGTGGTGGTTAGTACATTGACCATTTATTTAGGATTAAATAAAAAGTCATGTAGTGAACATTAAATATCAAATTTATTTTTTCAATAGCAAGACTGTTCTTTAGTTACAGCATACATTTTTTGCCAAAAAAAACTGAACAAAATAATAAATTTTATCTGTAGAAACAAAAAGGTAAACGTTAGTTAAAAAAACCATTATATAAGCCTGGTTATAATTTCAACAATGGTAAGAGACAGTTAAAAAAATTAATAAATTCAATAATATTGTAAAGTAGAATATAAATATTGTTTATACAGTAACAGTATTTCGGTATTAATTTGCCTTAAAATTTAAAAAATAGTATAATTTGTCTTTTGTATTTAATATTTTGAAAAGTAATGCTATTTTGTAAAACTGCACATAATATGTATAAAGTTAAACAAGTAGGTAAACGTTAGTTAAAAAAGCCACTATAAGCTTAGTTGTAATTTCAACAATGGTAAGAGACAGATAAAAAAGTAAATAAATTCAATAATATTGTAAAGTAGAATATAAATACTGTTTATAAGTAGAAATAAGCCTATTTTTTTTTAAAAATTTAGGAATATTTGAAAGAAAACTAGCCAGTAAGGACAGGAATACAAATATTTTTCTCACAGAAAGGTGCGAAACAATAAGAGATCGTCAATAACATCTTTTCTGAAACATTTTAGACCTCATAACCTATTTAGAATTAATTAGTAATAGTTACTAACGATGCTGTAATATATGGCATCCCTCAAAAAATTTTATTTTTTTTTTTTTTAATTTTCAAAACACACTAATTTTAAGGTTAAGGAATGGTAAATTACAAAAAATATTTTTCTTGTAATAAATAAAAGCAGTATATTACTTCTTTACACGAAATCTAATCACAACTCTTATTAGTTTATGTACAAAATATTAAAATAGTCTGTTAACTTACCTTTCTTGAGATTATAAACCACTTTCTACAAGTCTTCCTGTGGGCAACGATCACTTAACTGACTCTACAAGTCTTCCTGTGGGCAACGATCACTTAACTGACTCTACAAGTCTTCCTGTGGGCAACGATCACTTAACTGACCACCTTTTCCTTTGTTTGGAGCCTGGAGCAACAACGTGCACGTTACAAAGGAAATAAAAATTCCCAGGCTTCTTATTGGTCCAATGTGACATCAGACTCAATAAGGTTAAGTATCGTTTAACCGTGCAAGCTATTTTGAACTTTTTGTTAAGTGGTTAGTTTATTGACCACCGTCCGTTAAGGAAAAATCACTGATTTATGTGTTGCCCACCCAGAGCACTTTTGAAGTGGTTAGTTAATTGACCACTGACCTATAAAGGGTTAAGTGTTTCATGTGTGTATAAGTGTTTTAAATGTTTTATTTGAGACAAAGTTTCCAGTTTGCGAACAGCTGAATATTTGAAAATGACTGAATAAAATAGTCGAAACGCTCAGCACTTGCAGCAGTTCACAAAACTCCAAGTGCAATCAAGAGATTCATAGATAAGTCTTCCCTTTCTGTTTCCTGATCGCCCGCAACACATCAATAGTAAAAAATATAACATGCGTGAGTGCGCCCTTATCAAATGGATATGGAGATACAGGTAAAAGGTAGGGTCTATTACACATTGACACAATGCAGTTTTTTTAAATACTTAGTAAAAGACCACGTCCACCAATTGACAAACACATCAAATTGCTTCCTGAATTGTAACTTACAAGCGATGATAATATAGATTTTTTTAAACAAAAAATTTCCTTACTAAACTGGTCCCACTTGGAACCGCCTACTGGCATTTGTTTTTCCAGTTTTACATCTACTTACATAAAGCTAGACGGTAACACTGATTTATTGACATTAATTATAGGCACTTCCCGTAATCGGACCCCCCTCAATCTTATACTTGAATTAAAGTTCTCGACGAGAAACTTTTGGTGAAATTTCCAGAATTTAACATTTTTTAATTTTGGAAGCACCTTCTGGCCGGGAACGATTTTTTCGATTTTTTTAATTTCTTTATTTTCCCACTTTGAGCGCATTCAGCAAGAAAGCGGTAAGAGATAGCAAAAAATGTTAGATACAAAAGTTGTAGAAAATTAAATTTCAAAGGAGAAATTTTCCGTCTGATTCAAGATCCAATCATCCATTTAGCCAATATTCTTCCGAGAAGGGAGGCTCCGCCCAACGTCCTTAAAGCTAAACGATTTCACTGACATTAATTATTAGGCACTTCCCGTAATTGGAACCCCATCAACCTTATACTTGAATTAAAGCTCTCGACGAGAAACTTTTGAGAACATTGCCAGAATTCAACATTTTTTAAATTTTGAAAGCACCTTTTGGGCGGGATCGATTTTTTCGATTTTTTAAATTTCTTCATTTTCCCACTTTGAGCGTATTTAGCAAGCAAGAGGTAAGAGATAGCGAAACATGTTAAATACAAAAGTTGTAGAAAATTAAATTTCAAACTTACGATTTTCCGTCAGATTCAAGATCCAATCATCCGTTCAGCCGCTATTCACCCGAGAAGGAGCTCCGGCACACAATCCTTCAAATTTCCCACGTTAATCTTATGGAGATAATGTTTAATGAGTTTGAGTCAGCTGCCAAATAAAACAGCTGATTTATGCTCGGTCACCTATGTACAAACGAGCCAAAGATTAACGAGATTCTTTGGCGAATTTTCCAACTGCGAGCGAAGCGTCCAGGGGCAGAGCCCCTAGTAATCTCTATTCCTATTACAATTAGCTCTTTATTTAAATTTATAATTTATGTGACAAGTCATTCTTTGCCTATGGTCAATCAACGTTTTAATTGTTATACAATGTGATTCATAACTATGCGGAAATGTTTCGGAAGCTCATTTATACAGCTAAAAATAAGAAAAAAAAGTTCATACAAACATAGACCCAAAAACGATTCGTTTTCCAGATATTGGGCATTTTTTAAAAATAATTCATATCTAGAGAAATGTTTGACTAATTGAGTTCAAACTCGGCATAAAGTTTAACCTAAACCTAAGAATGATGTATCTCAAGAAAAATAAGCAAATATATCCTATAATGCGTTTCAAAATGGCGGCTGTTTGAAAATTACAAACCTAAAATAGGCATACTCAAAAACCGTACATTTTAACAAACAAAGTCGAGACATCTTTTTTGTAGCCCATTTGATTCCCTATCGGATGGTATCACGGTCAAAACAATCGGACGAAGGATAACACCTCTGTTACATATAATAACTGCGTATGTTCATACAATATTGTTGTGTTTACTGTGTTGGTATAGGATGCCGGGTTAAACCAATTGTTACAGATAACTTTTACCCTTCATCCGATTGTTTTGCCAGTGAGACCATCCGATAGGGAATCAAAAGGGCTACAAAAAAAAAAAAAGTGTTTTGAAATTTTTTGTTAATATGTACGGTTTTTCAGTAATTTAGGTTTGAAATTATCAAACGGCCGCCATTTTGAAACGCATGATTGGATACAATCGCTTATTTTCTTGAGATGTGTCATTATTAGGTTAAGCTTCGTGCCAAGTTTGAACTCAATCAGTCAAACATTTCTCTTGCTATGAATTATTTTGTACAAAAAACAAAATGTCGGATATCTGGAAAACTAAACGTTTTAGGACATACCTCCTTATGAACTTTTTTTCCTTTTTGTATGAGGAATCATATCCCAAAGTACACCCTGGATAAGCGGCTTTGTCCTGACTGAATGACTGATTGTCACTGAGTCAAAACACTACTCGTACAACGGAACTTGTCAACAACATTTAT
>JAGFPH010019638.1:601-15034 GCA_018207615.1 Philaenus spumarius
CCAAATGTACATTCTATCTAATGAATACAGTTAAACTAAAGAATAAATTAATTATTGCACGATACTTAAGTTTCTTATACGATACTTGCTGTGTTATTATTGAGATACAAATTTGTAGTTATACAATTAGTATGTGTTTCTTTAGAATTTGTTATTTGCAATTACGAAAATATCACATATTTTATATCCTTGCTAGTTTTTGAAAAATAAGACATTACATTTCAAGAAAACTATGTTTTGACTTTGCCATAGGAGAATGCCTCCTCTTCTTTTCTTATTATTTCACTTTCAGGTTTTTGGTGTGGCATATTACAATTTATTTTAAACCGTTTGAAATGAAAATATTGAAATTAATTCGATAACTTTATGTTTAATTTATTGTGTGTATTTTTTATAATTTAAACTAATTTATTGTTCTTAACATTGTTTACTCAATGTTTACCATATAAAAAAGTGTTTTATATTTAAATGTAGGTAAAATTAGGACTATGAATGAAACAATCTTAGGTCCTGAGTTGACAAATTGAGTATAAAATAGACAAACAGTCCAATATAGATAGCCAATAAAGATTTACTGTGAAAATTCTTGAACATTAAATGTTTCAACTAAAGACAATTGTACGTTTTCTTTTGCTGATTAAGTACCCGTAATGGAGCATATTTTAGCCAATATTTCATAACTTCTTCTATTTTGAGCTGGGTCATAATATCTTTATTTTTCATAGCCTTTGTACGAAAACTGTAACAGAAATATGCAGTAATATTTATATTAGTAAAAGGTAAAATAAATGATAGATATAACAATCAAGAAATGCTGCAGAGTAGACTTCAGTTCCTAAAGCTTATTATACACTTACTCAACACAAAGAAATTATTCTAATTCAGGTTCAAAATACCACTCGTAAATAAAAAAATAAATCCTTGATTATAGCTCTATACAAAAACTTGCCTGTAAACAAAAGCAGGAAATAATATTAAAAAAACACTTTTAAACTATACATATTATTTTGTTTACTGTAGCCTACTAAACCCATACTAAACTTTTTTTCAAGACAGAAAACAATATGATTTTTATAAATATGATTTAAACATTGGTTTGAATAAATTCATCTAAATGACATATTTTTGGGATATTAAAATGAGTAGAGCCAATAGGATATTTTCTAGGGGGGGGGAGGGGGGCTAGACCAGGGGTATGGGATCAAGCATACCCTCCCCTCCTTCGACTAAAGGAGTCCGTCCAGGGAAATTTATGAACCCCCCAAAAAATGTTTAAAATTTGGGAAGCTAATTTGGCTGTTCAGGCGAAATATTAACCCACACAGCAATGAGTCTGTACCTTTACTCCGTCAATAAAAATACACAAAGCTACACCGCGCCTAGAGGCCCCACTAAGTAGTGACCAGCAGCTAATGCTTAAACTCTTGTAAAAAATTAAATAAGTATATTTATAATCAAATGGTGCATAACATTTAAAACATATTCTAGTGCTAAACCATTTTTATGTAATACTACTTTTAAATAAATCTCTTACAAGAAAAATAATTTACTATAATTAATAATATACATATTTTCCTTAACGTATTGGAGCTTTCTACTCATGGGTATGGGCGTCATGATACAGTCCAACTGCTGTGTAACCCAATAAACCATTTTATGATAGTATTTGAGGAAGCAAATTTTGTACTCAGTCAGAAATTGTTTATTTTTTAAATTAAACTTATTCATAATTTATGGGTAAGTTTAATTTTACGTTTATTTTGTAAATTAGGTTGTACATTAAGCACTTTAGTTATTTTGTACTTTAGTTATTTTTTGTTTGTATCGTAGCCCTACCATACCATTTAGGCCTACCGCATCGAATGTAACTTTTAAAGATCTTTTAAGCGTTCTTCCGTAAGTGATATAGATCCTTAGGTTTCATCTTGGAATTAGGATTTATAATCATCTATAATTTTATACTTATAAAATAATGAGGTAAAGTTTGTATGATCATGTCCATATTTGGGTTAATGTACAAAATTACTTAACTATTTGTAAAAAGATTTTACTATTACCTATATAATTTTGACCTTTAAATTACTTCTTTTATTTCCTGAGAAAAAAAGAGCTTATTTTTAATTGGACAATTTTAGTAATAAATCACAAATTGACAGTACATATATGACTAAGCTATACACAAATATACCGATTAAAGATTTAATAAAACAATATATATGCCTACACGATTTCATGCCGAGAAATAGATTTTTAATTTTTTTTTAGTTCTATTACCAGAGTGTTTTTAACCTTTAATTGGTCGCGCCACGGTCTATTCGACCGGGCGCTTAGACGTTATGCTCTACCTGTAATGTTTCCCGCTCGAACACAGCCATTTTTTTCACAGCTTCACCACTCTCATCACCTACAAGCTGCCATATCGATCGTCAGTCTAGCCGCAGTCTTCAACTAGTTCTGTGCGTATTGTCTGGTGCTTGGTCGATATTCCCGTGCGCAACTCTTTGTGAATGTCGAAAACACGGTCTGTTTAACCGTGTGTGACTTGTTCTTCTTGTTAAAATTGTTCATAGTTAATTCAGTGTTGATGTTTTACAATGAATCGTGAAGAAGAAGAGTTTATTAGAAGGTTACTACTTGAAGCCGAGACAGAACTGAATATTTCTGATCGTGAAAGTGATGACGGAAGTGATGATTCCCAAGAGGAAAGCGACCACAATACTGACACGGAGTTGTTGGCCGATGAGGAAGAACCACCTGTGACTGTCCCTATATATGATGTTACCAGAAACACAAATTACATTCTAGGAAGAAACCAAGCCACCAAATGGTATTTATGCAATCCACCTCAAGTCGTAAGACATGCTCCTCACAATATTCTCAGAATACATTTGCCTGGGCCTCGGAGTGTTGCTAGAAATGCTACTGAACCACGAGACTGTTTCAGTTTATTTTTTACCGATGATATTGTTAGATTTACTAATATTCAAATAGCGAAGCTCAGACCAAACTATGCCAGAGAAAGGGATGCCAAGGATACTACTAATGTTGAGATAAAGGCGTTTTTCGGATTGTTGTATTTGTCAGGGGCCTTGAAGTCTTCTCATTCCTAAAGAAAAACCAACAGGTGGTCTATGGCTTTGTTCTTCGCACTTCTAAATATTGCTGGAGTTAATTCTTATATTATACCTACATGTGGCTAATACTAATGATGATGAACTGAGAAAACAATTTCTTAAAAGACTTGCAAAAGACCTCTCCATGCCTTTTTTGCTTCAAAGATCGAAAATTTGCAGAAACAGTTGAAACAGAACATCAAGAAACTGGTGGGAACCCAACAGTACAGGCGTCCCCGAGCTCCAGGTGCCACAGGAAGGCAAGTCATGATAAATGTGATACACATGTAACCAAATCTAAAATTTCGTAAATGTCAACATTTAAGATTATTATTTTAATCGGTCTTTCTTCTATAATTGTTTGCTAAAAACCACGATACTATAAAATTGTTTATTATATTGATTTGCCCGCCAATTATAATTTTTATGTAGAATACTAAACTTACGATAAATATAGCAAGGCGTGTGTTTTTAAGTGTTGTTACTGTTCCTGGCATGCAAATCGAAAGTCACCTGTGCAGAGTGCAATAGATATGTTTGTAAAGAGCACACGACAAGCTACTGCAACCAGTGTGCTGTAGTTGATAGAGAAGCAGACCAGAAAATTAGTGAACAAACAAAAAGACAATCAAATTCAATTTAGACTACAACAATCTAGTTTAAAAAAATATAAAAGTCTAATATAATTTTACCTTAGATAGTTTTTTGTTTTAAGATTTTATAAATTTAATTTCATAACTAGAAAAATGTAATATAACATAACCATTTATAGCCAATTAAGTTACTAGACTAACTTTCTGTAAAAAAACTTGTTCAACTAAGTTTGTATATTACTTTTATTGCTTATTCCCTTGGCTCGGTCTTTTAAACCATGGGCGAACAAATTCGTAATATTTTTCATGCAACCTGACGAAAAAGGGGAGATTACCATAGTTTTTTTTTAAACTTAATTTCCTAAGAAAGAATAAGTTAGCTATAGTAGCCTACATATTCACTACTACAATAACCTACTACTATAACCTCATAAAGATGTGGTACATACCTAGCTACAATGAAGGAAATAATCTTCAACATTATTTGGAAGACAACTTGAAGGTGCTCTTCCTGCAAAATTATAATTTCGAGCCACTTCAGTTTAAAATCATTTTCATAACCCTTTGTGGCTTCCTGTCACATGTTATAAATTGTATTGGTCCTCAACAGCACACAAAAAATGACTCTGAAACAAAATATTTCCACTGAAATCACTTAAGTTTTATTACATATTAATTTTAGTGTTTTTGACAATATAGTCCTTATTCTTAAAAAGTAATTAAAACTATCAAAATTGATAAATTTGTGCTTTTGTATTAAAACTATTAATTAACATAAAAATACATAGTATTTAATCAAAATATGCCACTGGTCTGATAATAATAACTAAATACATTATTAATTATTAATGATACATTCAAAGAAAGATTGATATGAATTTTGAGCTAATAAACAAAACCACTGGAATAGCATAAGTCTTTCAAGATTATTATCATACATAGGTTTAGAATTAATTAATATATATGTATTTATGATCTTAAATAGGCTGCAATGAAATGATACATTACAGTACAGTACTTGAAAATAAATGCAGAATTTGTACATTACCGACACCTATCTATATTGCAAAATACTTGCAGTATTTAATAAATTCTAATCTGGTTTTTCTTTGTTTTTGGTTATAAAAACCGTACCATATTAGGGCCTATTATATCTTCTTTTTTGAACTATCAAATTTTTTATCACCATCCCTATTCAAATTTTGTCCTACACATTCTTAGTATGGTACCTATACATATTAGTTTGTCTTTTAATTTTACTCTTAAGATACCGTAAATGAAATAAGAATAGTAGGCTACTTGGGGCTGATGCCAAACGCTTGATATCAATTGTTTTTTTATAATTATGTTGTTAAATATCTAAGAAATCATAATATAGTTTGTATGTGAATTAGGCTACTGTAAATGTTTATATAAAATCTGATATTGGTGTGGGTTACAAAAATTGCAACAATATCATCCCTTTATAGATTGTATCTTTTTACGCCCAGTTCTAGCTTGTTTTTATATTTTGTAGGCCTACCTTATGTTTAAATCTTAAAATTTTTATTTTCTCTTCGACACTCTTTGCAGAATAGTTTTGAAAATTCTACATGTTGTATATATCTAAATGCAGCGAATGTTAGTTTGCCAATATCTTGTATTGGTAGCTCATGTCTGTTCAAATAAATCTTTTAACAAATACTGTAATGACAAAGTTTTATTTAGTTTGTAATAGAGAACTTGTAGGCTACGGTACATTGGATATTTATTGACTTTATCTTGACTACAGTAAACTTTTTTCTTAATTAAATTACTTAACACTTAGAATCAAGCTGCCAGATTAATTAAGAATTTGTCTACAACAACCAATTGTCATTTTTTGTAGGTTGCAAGTTTGGTTTCACAAATAGCCTAGTGGTTATTTTATAACAAATAAAAATTATGTCATTCACAGCCATAAATTAATGGTGACTATTATAAATAATATATAACTAACCTACAATAAAGTAGTAAACATAGTTATAGTAGTACGTTAAAGTACTATCAGAAAATGTGAGTACGTTAAATGCGGTTGGCAACTTTGATCCAGAATGCCATAACTTTTCATCGCCATTAGCAGTAGTGAATACATTAAATGCTTCTCTCCATGACTTAGGTGAGTCACCTATTGATAAACGAAAGTTGGGTAGATCTAAAACTTATTCTTCAACTAAAATTTAAAAAAGCAATTCTGCGCTGAAAAAAAACTTTTCACTAATGTCAAAGAGCCATTTGATGACGAGGCTGAGGCATCATTGAAGCTTCACTTTTAAATGATTCATCAATTGAAAAAGTAACTGCATTACAAGACCAACTTTGAATCAAGGAAATCAGTGGTTATGTAACCATAATAAATGAGAATGAGTGGTGGTTGGAATATGTTTTGGCTAAAGAAGAAGCAGCTGATGAGGTCAAGTTTTCTTTCTTGCACCCAGCTGGTCCATCAGCTTCTTTCTCTTATCCTTCAAGACAAGATGTGTTGTGACTTCCAGCAAATCATGTCTTATGTAAAGTAAATTCAGTGACCCCCAGCGGGAAGAGTTTACAACCTCAATGAACAAGAAACAAGTAAAATAGTTAAAGCATATAGGCTAATGACTACATAAATGATTTGTAGTGTTATGAAAGTCCAACATAGAAGTTTTTGTATATATAGATTTAAGTTGCTTTTTACATAAAAATAAATTAGAGTAAATGTTATATAGTTTTATGGATTTTAAGTATAATTTTTCTTGAGAGACCTATGCAAGCCTATTTATGAACAAAGTTTTATATTAGAACCCATTGTGATCCCAAGTTTAAATTTACAATATATGTTTATAAGTATATAAAGGTTCATTCTAATTTTTTTCAAAATTTTAAAACCGGCGCATTTTGAAAAATTCCAAATAAAAAATTTTAGTTGATTTTGAAAAATAATTTTCCTCTTATAAGTTACTATATTGTGTTGTATGCCATATTAAAGGCCATGAAAAATGCTACAAAATTACATTTTTTCCAGCTCTGTATCTTCAGTAGGAGAGGCACAATTTAAGTTTTAAGTTTTCGAGTACGTGCGTTTTTGGGAATTTCATGTAGTCATAACTCACTAACCAATAGAGATAAATTAATAAAATTTTGTATTTTTCTTATTCTACACATAAAGGCAACCTCCCTGCCAAATTTTATTGATTTCTGAAATTGTCAGGATCAAAATGTAGTAAAACTGTTGATTTGACATGGAATGACCCTCTAATTGAATTTTATATGCAGGCTATACCATGTAATAATAATGGTCATATAGGCCTAATTGAATCATTTGTTTAGCGCAAGTATTAACTGCAATAAAATTATACACATTGTTTACATTTGATGATATTTTTTTATGTTTTTATCTTACTATAAATGGGATATATTATGTGTATAACATTAAAAACAAGCTATGACTCCATACATATGGTAAATACAATTGCATTATTTCTTAGAGAGTAGGTTGTAATCTGGTGTTATGTCTTTAAATAATATTGACAAAATTATTTATAAGTTAGGGCCTACGGTACCCTGTTTATATTAATCGTCTGATAAAAAGTGTTATATTTTCACATATCCCGATAAACGATAACTAGTTAAGTTTGTTTTTATTACAATTTTACAATTTATGTAACTTACCCACGGTACTAACTCTTTATTTTTCCGGTAAAAGCATTGGATAGGGAAGTAAAGCAGTGTCGTATTACCGTATTGTATTAATTCACATGTAGGCCTATTTAACATAACTTACCAAGACGTAAGTTAACTTAAGTTTACTTTAAAGGGTTTTTTTAATAGGCCTAGCCTACCTTAATTGTTATTAATAGGCTTAATTAGATTTGTTGTTACGTTTAATACTATAGGTAATTAAAAACAATATGATAAACATTTAAACATTATACATAATTTTCTTGCTAACATGGTGTTAAGTTAGCCTACCTCTGCAGCAATATTGCAAGGAGGCGTGTTGTAAGTCTTACCCAATTAGGCTAATTCAGTGACGATCATAGAAAAACCAGCGTAAGTTTACTATTCGACCCTAGCCTAATATTTTTGCAGACAACGACGTTGTTTTACATTATACTGTTAAATGTTGAATAGGTACATGTAAACATACTGTGACTAAATACTATAGGTTAGAACCTTTTAGGTTTTTTTTTATTATTATTCTTGCATTTCTGTTACAATAGGTTAGCCTAGGGTCGAATAGTAAACTTCCGCCAAATAACCTTGTCAACTATTCTACCATCTAGATAAGAAGGTAAACCTTAAACCGTAACTCAGCTGCAGCTACAGAATTTTGTTTAATAAAAGTAATTGCTTACATGTTTTCCGACTAGAATTTGCTACAAAACAAAAATTTTACTACTTATTGTAATTTATTACCTAGTAAGTGTAGAAACTATGTAATGCAATTTTTAATAATGATTGAGCTATAAAACTAACCTACACCATAACCTAACGTTATGTAATTTTTATTAGCCTATTTTGTAATAAAGAAAATTTGAAAACACTACAAAAGAAAAGGCTTTCCATATAGTTACATGAACTTCATACATTTCTGTAATAGGAAGGCCATAGATTGCTAGTAGGCTAGCCTAGGCTAGGCCTACTTTTTCTAATATTTAACTACTTATTGTTTATGGTACGCTATGTACACCATATATCATGAAAGATGTTATTATTATTAAATAATCTATATTTATTTATGTAACTTAGGCTGCAAATGATATAACATCTAATAAGTCTTTAAACACTAATATAATAATCTAATAAAACTTTTAAACCGACATAACCTAAAATTAATTAAACACTAACTTAAATAGCCAATACACAAACTAGGCCCTAGTTTACCAAGTTATTTTTAAATGTTAAATTAGGTAGCCTACGTACTTACCTGAAATTTAACACTTTGAAGAGTAATTAATTGTATAAAACTTTAAACTGCCCCGTCAAAAGAGATGTTCTGTATCACAAGCCACAACACAGGAACACTGTTTGCGTTTGCAAGTTGCAAGTGACTGAAGATTGAAGAATGCACTGTTTAGCACCGAGAAGAATACTTTTCTGTTTACTTTGTATTATTTTACATAAAATACAATTCATTATTTTAATTACATAATATGTAAATTAGGTAAGAAAATGTACCATCGAAAAAATGTTTAGCTTATGCTTATATTTAATTTTGTTTTATGAAAATACAACTTATTTATTGCAATAGTTAAATAATTACATTATTATTAGTTGTTATAAAACTTACCTTTAATGCATAATTATAACCATTCCAACTGTTAATTCAAATTCAACAGAATGTTAACAGTATAGGGTGTATAGGCTTCTAGAGTGCAGAGATGAGTTTCTTCTTGTTTTTGTCCAGTAATATTTGTATGTCTCAATTTAAAACCACAGGAATATTTCATGCGATCACAAGCAGGCGTTTCTATTGACTGTTTTCGTTTTCAATAAAATCGTTACCCTTAAACGGAAAATTACCGTTATTTCGACTAAGGATTACAATCGAAAAACTGACGTTTTACAACAAACGTCAAAAATTAACCACTAACCGTTTTCCAACTTTATATCCTACTATGCGACGTTTTTTCAACGTAAATTACAATCGAAAAACCGACGTGTTAAAAAAGACGTAAAATAATTAACGAATAACCGTTAATTTACCATCTATCCCATTAAACGACGTCTTTTTTTCGTATGTGTGCTACGTGGGATACCAGCAAATAATAAAAAACATACTCATGACATCTAAGGAATTATTTAAAGGAAAAACACACAGATATATTAATATGAATCCAATTATACCAAAAATGAGAGCCCAAATAAAAATACACAAAGAAGGTTACCCAATTCGTCCAATCGTTAATTATAGATCAGCACCAGCATATGAAGTCGCTAAATATCTCAAAAATATTATAGAACAAAGCAACGTGTTGAAAAATAAATATATAATAAAGAGTTCAACAGATCTAATTAATAAACTGAAGAATATTAAATTAACCAATAAAAGCAAACTGATTTCATACGATATTAAAAATTTATACCCTTCTATACCAATAGAAGAAACAATGGAAATACTAAAAGAAAAATTAAATAAAACAGAGAATAGTAAACAATTAAATAAAGAAATAATTCATACATTAAAAGAAATATTAAAACAAAATCAATTTCAATTTAATAATACAATGTATAAACTAGAAGATGGATTAGGCATGGGGAATCCGCTATCGTCAATATTAAGTGAAATATTTTTACAAAATTTAGAAGACACATACTTAGAACAAATAATCCAAAATTATAATTGCAAGATATACTTAAGATATGTAGACGATACATTAATAATAATAGACGATTGTAACGAAAACATAGAAGAGAAATTACTTGAAGAATTAAACCATATACATAAAAATATTAAATATACAATGGAAAAACAAATTAACAATTCAATTAATTTTTTAGATCTAAAATTAACCAATCACAAAAATAAAATAGAATTTGGAATATTTAGAAAAGAAACGTATACGGATAATATCATACATGCGGAATCAAATCACCCAATGCAACATAAATTAGCAGCATTTAGGCATATGATAAATAGGCTACAGGCAACACCACTCAACAAATTTGAATATAAAAAAGAATTAAACATTATCATGCAAATAGCAATCAACAATGGATATTCACCGAAAACAATAGATAAACTTGTAAAAAATATAAAATCAAAAAAGAAAATAAATAGATCTACAGAGTCTAATAATAAAAAAGAAAAATGGGCATCAATAACATACACGGGTAAAGAAATATATAAATTTAAAAGATTTTTTAAAAAATATGGAATAAATATAGCAATGAAAACAAATAATACAATAAAATACAAATTAAATAATAATATAGAAAAAAGAGACAAATACAGCCAAAGTGGAGTATACCAATTAGAATGCGAATGCGAAGCTAAATATATTGGTCAAACTGGACGGAAATTAAAAACTAGATATAAAGAACATATAAGATCGTTTAAATATAACAAAAAAGATTCAAATTTCGCTAATCATTTAATTAACGAGGACCACAAACCTAGGGATATGCAAACATCTATGAAATTAATCCACCCAATGAATAAAGGAATAAGACTTAACATAATAGAAAACATGGAAATATTTAAATTAAAATTAAAAGACCAACAAATAATAAATGAGCAAATTAACACACAATCCAACATTATGTTTGAAAATATAAAATTAATATAGAAAAAAAAAAAAAAAAAAAAAAAAAAAAAATTGTTAGAAATATAGGACGTGGGTCGATGATCTGAAATGAATAGTTGTTTACTTGTGTATACAAACAATAGTTGTTTACTTGTTTACAAGTAATTAGAGAACAAGCAGTAAACAGGTTGAAAGGGGGTTGGGGGAGGAGAACAAGTATAAATAGCAGACAATGGAAGAGCACAGGTAGTAGAAAACAAAGCTTCTGAAGATGGGGTCTACCCGAAACGCGTCAAGCGAAAGTAAGACAAAGCTAAGAAAGGCGGATAAACAAGAAGACAAATGTTAAAAAGACTTGTAACAGCAATTAAATGGGCTCAAATATTATAATTATGAGGTAATATTTTAAATCATTTTCAGTTATATTGTAAAAGCTTATTGTTCTTTTATTTGAATACGGCAAATTGGGAGATGATGGTATTATTAACTTAAAACTTTAAAACATGCACAACAATCGAAAGCAAATAACCACAAATAAGACTCAGCACTGACTGAATATCCGGTATCCGGTACATCTCTGTTCAAGGTGAGGTAAACATCCACTAGTTTGTTCGAAGGAAGAGTCACATTAGAAAACGGTGTGGGAAAATGTTTTTTTCTCCACTTATGTCCTTTCCCCACACCTCTGGCCCATCATGCGAGAGCGAGGTCAAGTGCCAGGATTCACGCCGATATCTGTACCGCTGATTTCTAAATTTTTGTGTAAATTGATAAATGAAATATCCAATGTAGAAGCACGGTTTTTGACTATGTTAAGAATAAAGATATATTCCTAACAAAAATATTGCCACAGGTCTAATTACATATACTGTTTCAATCTGTTCTCTTTATACACTGTTCACATCTAATTTAGTTTTCCTACCTATTCAATACTTAATAACATGGAATTATGTAATTATATGAAGTCTTAGTTTCATAGTGCTTGATTTCCAAGTCACTTCGAATGTAAATATATATATATTATAATATAATAATAATAATAATATTAAATATTACCTGTTACTGATCCGTCATGTGACTTATTTGTTAAACGTAATTGTTACTTCTGACGCGTATCAAGATCGCAATTTTTTCCCCATTGTCAAGTTAACCCTTCCCTCGCTGTAGACGAATATAACCGCTAAGTTTGACTCTACTCAAAACGCTGTGGACAAATATACTCGCTTTAAAACATTGAGTTTTTTGTCAGGACTAAATAGTTTTCAGTTTTGCGACTTGAGTGCAGCAGTTATTGGGTAACATTACAGTGACTAGATAGAGACAGTGTGGCCAAGTGAGGTCTTGTTTCCTATTGGTCGAGATGTCGGCAGCCATGTTTTTCCTAAATTCGTATCTGTTTACATTACATTCATTCACGTTCAGTTAGTGTAAAAGCGACGTTACCGATTTTTTAACAGATATTTGTTAGTTTTTACTTTTACATAAACGTAATAGATATTTTAAAGCGATTTATGTTGAAGTATGTGATATTGGACCATATTAATAAGGAAATGACATCAGAATAGCGAGGCTACTCCCGCCACTCTACGGAATCGTTTCAGCTCGCACATTTCAGAAGTAAGTACATGCCAAAAGTCTTTTATTTACAACATTTTAAAAAGTTCATAACATAGGCTAATCCTTTTTATCAATAGAAAGATAAATTCAATAAATATTAGTATTACGCAATTTTAAGAACTGTTTTTATCCCAAACCTATAATTTCGTCCGTGTTAGCCGGACGTTTGTTCATAGTTTTCAAATTAAATTGTCATCGTTATTTTTTCTTTCTTTTAGTCTTGGCGAAGGAACAATCTAAGACAAGAATCACATTAATAAGTAGGCCTAACTGAAATAATGAGGGAAATTAATAATGAAACGTGTTTTTCTGCTTTGAATAACTTAAACTTGAAAATCTTGAATTGCCTAACCCCAAAATCAAAGAATTGTAATTTCGATATTAAATTGTTAGAGACATTCATTTTATTATTAGCTTTCAATTGAAATAGAAATAAATGAGTTAGTTACGAAAGTTTTAATTGCTTCGCTTATTTTTAAAAAAATCTGATGGAAATAAATGCATTGTAAAAATCAGAAAGTGTAACTTAGAAAATATTTAATTTGTAAAATTTAAATATTCAAATAAAAAAAGCTAATTAACAACAGGATAATAATTTTGCATTTTGATTTAGGCCTATTCGTTGTTTTATTTTTTGTTTTGTTTAGTTTGTAATTAACGTCAGTAGGCTACTCAACTATCCGCATAGGCTAGTAAAAAATGTGATAGTATTAGGCTAAATCATTATTTTTTATAGGTTATTTCATTTTAAACAACTTATCTGCTTTCTAACTACTTTTTAACATTTAAAAAGTTGTTTACGAGGCCTTTTGAAATAAAACAAAAGGTTTTATAAATATTTTGAAAATAAATTACATTATACTTCATGGCAGATAACATTACTTTTAGGAAAAACATGGCGGCCGCTTTCATATGGCCACACTGTCTCTATCTAGTCACTGTAGGTAACATATCCCTTGGTTAAAAAACATAATGGCGGTCGACTCCGAACTCCAGGTGTTGTGGGAGGAGCACCTCTAAGTGTGCGCGCTACACCACTAATGCTCTGTTTCGAGCGACGCTAACGCTGTTGATGAAGTAACTCGCAAGTCAGTTCCGTAAAGACTCCGTACGAAACTGTACTGCGTTCGTTGTTTTTTGGAAGAAAACACTTTATGGCAATGAGAGAAAAGGGCACTGGTAGATGTGTTGTTTGCGCTCAACAAGGAATGAGAAAGGAAACGATCTACCTTTGCAAGATCTGTACCGCGCGGCCCAACCTACACACTGATGCGTGTTTCAAAGGAAACCTACCACAGCCTGAGCTGTAAAAACAATGTAACACATGAATTCTTTTTTTATTTCAATTCTTACAATATTTTATAGTAACCTAACTACACAATATATAATAAAGCAGTGTGGGTTTCACGAGCTTGATTCTTTCTAATTTTGTAGTATTTTTTTACTTATTTTGCTGTCAAATAAACCAACTTTGATTAAAAAAACTATTTTTTGCTGCTATAAGAAAATTTAAAAAAATTAGCGTTGACTTATTGAGAACTTAATTTTTGGGAGGTATGTAGCATTACAGTGTGAGTGGTCCTAAATTTCCATAGTGCGGAAAGGGTTAATAAATTATAAATAATTATAAATTTATTAATTATAATAATAATTATAAAATTTATAAATTATTTATTAATTTGACAATGGAATTGTGATCCAGAAACGCATCGTAAATAACAAATAAGTCACATGACGGATCGATTAACAGGTAATATTTAATATTATTATTATTATATTATCCTATATATATATATATATATATATATTGCAACGACACACGAGTTGCACGACGCTGGGGGAGGAAGTTTGTTTTCCTTTTGT
>JAGFPH010019639.1:1080-15032 GCA_018207615.1 Philaenus spumarius
TTCTTAGTGAGCACCTATGGCCCTAGAGGAAGCTACATACCAAATTTCATTCCAATCCATTCGGTAGTTTTGAAGAAATCGTGATTTAATAACTTTGATTCCCCCTAAACCTCCCTAAAATTTCGAATTTTTTCAAACCCTTTCTTGGTGATCACCTATGGCCTTAGAGGAAGCTACATACCAAATTTCATTCCAATCCATTCAGTAGTTTTGAAGAAATCGTTTTTTAATAATTTTGATCAACCCAAACCCCCCCTAAAATTTCGAATTTTTTCAAACCCTTTCTTAGTGAGCACCTATGGCCCTAGAGGAAGCTACATACCAAATTTCATTTCAATCCGTTCGGTAGTTTTTGAGAAATCGTGATGAGTGAGTCAGTCAGTGAGTGAGTGAGTGGTATTTCGCTTTTATATACAGTATATAGATTATCGCAGAGTAATTACGAAACATCCTGTATATACATAAATATCTTAGTAAAAGTACGCAAAACATCCCAATATTGTGGTTACGTGTGCTGTTATTATCTTTTTTTAACTATTGTCCTTCATCCGATTGTTCCGATAGTCACCATCCGATAGGGAATTAAAAGGGCTACAAAAAATGTGTCTTGACAATTTTTGTTAAAACGTACGGTTTTTTGATAATTTAGGTTTGAAATTTTCAAACAGTCGCCATTTCGAAACGCATGATTGGATATAATTGCTTATTTTACTTAAAATATATCGTTATGAGGAAGAACTTCATGTCAAGTTTGAACTCAATCGGTCAAACTGATCTCTAGATATTAATTATTATGTAAAAAACATATACAGACGGACGGACGAAAAAGTAAGCACCATAGACCCATGTTTATATTGTGAAATATGTTTGTAGCGATCCCAGGAAAAAATCCACAAAAAGGGACCAGAGAGTTCGGGACACCTGTATGTAAACTTAATTTTGGAAATTCGATCAAATCACGTCAGCGGTTCAGCTGCGTGATCGAAATGTATATCGAAATTGTTGTTTTCGGTGTTCGCATGTGTATTCACGAGTGGCAGGTACGGACTTACGCTTTCACCTTTGTGCAAAACATTCGGAGCATGTAGCAATAATGATTTGAGATTCGGGATACTGCATAGGGGAAGTCAAATCAAACACACCATCGATCCGCTCTTTTATGTAACGTCTTTGTGAGGGCGGTTAATGCCAGGTAAAGGGAGGGAAGAGAACAGGGTGGCGGGTGGCGGGTGGCTGTACACCTGTAGCGCACGTGCAACGTCGCCCCTCTCGACAGGGGGGTGTGTTATTACCGAGGGTCTGTAGGCTTAATCCTCAAGTCGTATCGTGTGTTTTTACATTTTACGCAAGGAGTCGCGAGTGACGGCAATTAATTTGTTTTGGCGAAGTCTAATTAGAAATACAAGCAGTAAAGCCTGGTACATACTCCAACAATGTAATGTAACAACAATCTAGAGTTGTCGATGACAGATATGTATACAGAGCGTTCATAAAGTCCCTTTAACCACCTTTATTATTTTTGCTACTGAAAATAAGTTAACAAAACTTTGTATATATTTTGTGTTGCATAACAGGTTTTTTTTTGCATGTCTCTTAACCTCTGTGCTTTATGAATAGGGGGGTTAACAATTTCAAATGTAAAGATAGGACATGCCGAGTCGTCTATTATCAAACTCGGCTATCTCCACCCTGGACGTTTTTTCAGGACAGCTGAAAAACTTATACTTATTGTTAGAACTACATCAGAATCGTAATAATGGTTTGAAAAAATCACACAAAAATCACAAATTGTGATTTAATACTTAGTTTTGCTGTTTTGTTTATTGTTTACAAGAAATAATAGTTTGTAATTTGGAGATAGCCATGTTTGATATTAATTTTGGGAGATAGTTGTCTTTGATGCCAATTTATGGAGTTTTCTTATGTTAACATCAGGTTTTTAACTACATCTGATGAGTCACGTGACTGTTTACCGTTCTCCCATTGGCTGTTGTACATAGTTGAGTTTGATTTCAACTGATCGTTGTGGAGATAGTCGAGTTTGATACTAATACGGATTTTTAAACGCAATTTACTAGGGTTTTAGTTGGATTTGAAACTAAAAAACCTTCCATTATTGTGCAGAACATGCCAAACAATATGTCTGCACCTTTAACTCAATTTGACCAAAAAGTGGAGATAGCCGAGTTTGATACTAGACTGAAAAGGTTTTTAAAAGGAAAACAGAATGGCGCAAACTAGAGCTTAGTATCTTGCTTCGTTTCGAAGTAATGGACAATCAAATTTCTGAAAGATTATATTGTTATCATAACATCAAAGCAGGTTATTAATTTGTTATAACATAAATTTGTTTACACTGTGTATATTAATTCCCTAAATAATTTCTTTATCATAATCGTATGTTTATTTGCATTGAACAATCATATTTGGAATAGACATAGTCACAAAGTAACAATTAATTCAACGATAAGATGTTACATTAAAAACTTAAAATATAAAGACATAAATTAACAAAGGTATTGAAATAGTATTAAACATAACAATATTCAATATACAGGGTTAGTTAAAAGTCTGGAGACACCCCCTTAACTCTCCACCGAGCATTGATAGAAAATCCAAACCCGGGGGTTGTTTATAGGTCATAAAAGCACACTTCCCCATGCATAGGGCAACGTTGCCCCCCCCCCAACTCAAAATCGGAATTTTTGGGGCTACTCAATATTTTTAAATGTAAACCCCTCATTTTGTAGATCTTGATAAAAGAAAACCAACAGCGCAAACTAGAGGTCTCACAGGAATACATAGCCCCACAGGAAGTAATCCAGTGGCGACAGGTCCGGTGACCTGGCAGGCCACTCAATAGATCCACGTCTACCAATCCAATGGTTTGGGAAAACGTTATCTAAGTACTGGCGAACTTGCAAGCCGTAATGCGGAGGAGCTCCGTCTTGTTGGAACCAAATTTGTTCGAAATTATTTACTATCTCATCCCTATCAAAAACGCTGGGCGATAAACTGGAAAGAGAATCAACAAATGGAATAATTGTATTAGACTGTAATGAAACAAAAACCTCTGGCTACAATTTTTATTTCTAAGCAGTTGCTTACAAGGATAACTTGTCACAGGAGATGCTCAAATTGATGGCCCTCAGCGGTTTGACAATGTGCCAATGCGGTTTAAAAATGTGAAACTGCTCGCTTCAATGTATCTTGAGGAATTTGTTGGATTTCTTGCTGGATTCGATTTCTTAGATCATCAAGATTTTGAGGTTTAGTTTTGTAAACTCTATCTTTTACACAGACCCACAGGAAGTAATCCAGTGGCGACAGGTCCGGTGACCTGGCAGGCCACCCAATAGATCCACGTCTACCAATCCAATGATTTGGGAAACTAAGTACTGGCGAACTTGCAAGCCGTAATGCGGAGGAGCTCCGTCTTGTTGGAACCAAATTTGTTCGAAATTATTTACCGGTCCCTGGATAGTTGGAACAATTTGTTGTTGGAGCATAGCTAAGTATACCTCAGCATTAAGGTTTCCATTAATAAAGAACGGCCCAAGAACTCGTCCTCCCATCATTCCTAGCCATACGTTGATTTTTTGAGGATGTTGTGTGTGTTGTTCTTGAACCCAGAAAGGGTTGGTATCATTCCACCAACGAGAGTTATGTCGATTAACTTCTCCATTCAGCATGAAAGTAGCTTCATCACTGAATACAATATCATTTAGTGTAATTGTTCCGTTATCAATATTTCTCATCATGTCGTCACAAAACTCTACTCTGCGATCGAAGTCATCTTCGTTCAACTCATGAACAAGATGAATTTTATAGGGTTTGAACTCATGCTGATGTAAAATCTTGCACACTGATGATTGAGAAACCCCTAATTGCGTAGACAAGGAGTTAGTTGACGCATGTGGGTTTTCAAAAATAGACTGCAAAACTTCCAAACACTGCTCCTCGGTTGTTGCTGATTTTGGTCTTCCTGACCTAGGACGATTCTTAACAGAGCCTGTTTCTTCAAACCGTTTTATTGTTGTTTCAACAGCAGATCTTGTTATAGGGTTTCGTTCAGGAAACGAGTCATTGAATAAATGTGTCACTCCATTGTAAGATCGTATTCGGTCGCCGTAACCTCGCATCATTAACATTGTAATCCGTTCACTTTCAGTTAACTCCATAGTAAAGTTGTTCAGAAAATAGAAGTTACTCTGGTCAGTACTGATAAGGATACGGACAATTGTTAACCTCTGAAGACTTGATGGGGGCCAAACCTTGACAAGACTGGACTGGTCTGAGGACTTTGTTTCTACTAATCAGATTAACTTTTGGGAATTCCCAATAGTCGTCACAGTACAATGCCATTTGATTTTCCTTGTAGTTTATCGCCCAGCGTTTTTTATAGGGATGAGATAGAGACCTCAAGTTGGCGCTGTTGGTTTTCTTTTATTAATATCTACAAAATGAGGGGTCACACACTAGGGGTTTACATTTAAAAATATTGAGTAGCCCCCAAAAATTCCGATTTAGAGTTGGGGGGCAACGTTGCCCTATGCATGGGGAAGTGTGCTTTTATGGCCTATAAACAACCCCCGGGTTTGGATTTTCTATCAATGCTCGGTGGAGAGTTAAGGGGGTGTCTCCAGACTTTTAACTAACCCTGTATACTTAATACGACAATGAAATACTATACTGCGTTTAACCAAAATTCAAGTCTTTTAAATCATCCTTAAGGAATTCATCCAAGGAGTAATATGGGTGTTCAACAAGCCATTTCAAAAATCACCTGATCAAACTTTTTAAATGTTGTGAATCTGGCAGACATAGGCAGTTTATTAAAAAATGACACAATTAAATCAGTTGGTTTAATTAGTCGAAACTGAGGAGCATTAATTTTGTTTTTATTCCTGGTATTATATGAATGGTGTCCCTTTTAAGAGGAAAACTATCAAGATTTAATTTTGTATATCTTAGGACTGTCTGAATGTATAAGTTGTATATACTCAATATTTTAATATTTTTAAATAGTGGCTTGCAGTGCTCTAAGGTACCTACGCCACACATAATGCGTATAGCTTTTTTCTGCATTATAAAGACATCATTTACATTAGTCTCATGACAACATAACACTAAAAAATATTGAACATGCGATTGAAAAAGACCAAAGTATATATTACGCAGATAATGCGAGGAAATAAGTGGCTTAATTTTGTACAGCAAATACGATACTCTAGATAGTTTTTTAGTTAACTCAATTAAGTGGTGCTTCCAAGCAAGTTTACTATCCAAATGTAACCCAAAAATTTTTACAGATAGCTCTTCACTATGTAAATTTTCCAAAGAAAATAAAATTCTTTGAGTTTTTTCTTGATTTAATAAAAGCTTATTTGCTGAAAACCAATCATGAGCTATTGCCTCAGCCTCATTACTTTTGTTTCTTAGATCTTATCTATTTTGTATTTAGATCTTTATCTACTGCCAGAAGGGTAGTATCATCAGCATACAATACGGAGGACAAATTATTGGAATTTTTTTTACTTCAATAAATATGTTTAAAAATAGGCTATATTATTTTGTAGAAATTTTAAGAAACTATATTCGCTTAGGATTTTTCTTTTTAATTCTTGTGTTTTTATATGGATTTTTCTTTGCCTTTATTGTGTATTTATGTTTTGTTTTAGGCTTAATTTAATTATGTCAATATGTTTAAAAATTGTAATTGTATAATTATGGGCAATGTCGTAGCCAGGGGGGGGGGGTTAGGGGGTCAAAATCCCCACCGAAATTTAGCAGTAAAAAATAATACTAGGTTTAAAAAGTGCAAGTTAAATTATAAAATAGACAACACAACAGAGGGTCCAACAACATATTTTACATCATTGTGCATTGCATGCATACTGATATTTAGATTTGCTTGATTTAACTACAACGTAAAATACACATGGAGGCAGACTCTCTTGTGAGTTGTGAGCTCGAACTGATCTATTAAATAAGAAAACTATGAAGGTTCAACAAAAATACTTTACTCTAACAAAACAAAATCATTCATCATCCTTACATCCTATAATATTTTACATGGGCAACTATATCAAAATTTTAAAAACAAGCATGGAAATTGGTGTTTAACACGTTCACTGCTACGCAAATTTCGTATTTCCTATGCTAGGAGCTGACCTTTTACTTTTTATATTTACAGCCTAAATGAGTAGAAATTACTTTATTTTTTATTTTTGAACGTTTCTACGTAATAATCACTAATATTTTAAGCGGACGCACATAGGCTCAAAATTGGCGTGCGAAGCACTCAACGCATAGTGTATTGAAAATACTTCCAATACGGGGTTGACGTGCGAAGCACGCAATGTTCTGTGTATTGAAAATACTTCCAACACGGGGGTTGGCGTGCAAAGCACGCAATGCATAGTGTATTGAAAATACTTCCAATACGGGGTTGACGTGCGAAGCACGCAATGTTCTGTGTATTGAAAATACTTCCAACACGGGGGTTGGCGTGCAAAGCACGCAATGCATAGTGTATTGAAAATACTTCCAATACGGGTGTTGGCGTGCGTAGTGTATTGAAAATTAATTCAATATGGGAGTTGCCGTGCAATGCACTGTGCGTCGGTCGTTTCTCATAGTGTTCAGTGTCAAGCTCACATGTGCGTCCTTAGCAGTGAACGTATTAAAAGGGTTTAAATTTAAATCCCCGGGCCTGCCCCGCCCCCCCCCCCCCCCCCGAAAAGTTTTCCTGGCTACGGCCTTGATGTACATATAGGCCTGTACTAATGTTATTGAAAAAACCGTTTTACTAATAAAAAGCTACACTATCCCTGAGTAACTAGGCTGGAATTAGTTTTGAGAAACCATATTTTTTCTTTAAAAATTTCAATATTTTAAAATTAAGTCGGGAAAAAATTCAGGCGTCAAACAGGTGTATTCATGCTATTTATTTACGTACCACCACATGAACGTATAATACCTTAATTGATTAATTTTTGTATTAGTTTAATTCTTTAAAATGAGAGTTTAGCAATTTTATATCTTTGTTAGAAGCAATTTTTGTACGTGTTATTTCAATATTTCTAAACCAAAACAATATAGGTTTATTTTATCCTGCTAAATGTCGGTAAAAGTGACTACATCTTATTGTAATAGTAGGCCTAACAATATTTAAAACACAATTTTATAGATTTCTAATTGAAAAACACAACACGTTTCAATTTAATTTTTTAAAAAATACCAAATTCCTAGTAAATTTTTTTTTTTAATCTCTATTGATTAACTTAAAAAAATTAATTTGTTATTTACCATAGGCTATTTAGAACACGATTTTCTACTCAAATACAAAAATGGTTAAAACTATGACCTCTGAACGAACTTGAGAAGGTCAAAACTTTATTTGTAATATGTAGTTCTCCTGTGAAACAAAGGTCTTTTCAGAAGGATAAACACCAGACTTTAACTTTAAACAATATTTCAGCGAGGTTCCTGTAGAAATTCAGTTTCCAATGCCTCAATGTTTAGGTACGTCCCATGAACAATTTTATTATTGAAATAAATCCGACTGCAATCTAGCGGCGAATATTTGAACTAAACAACTTCTCACTGTTATGATTTATACAACCATGAATAGCTAAAAAATATACTGTTACTACTATAACTATAAACTCTTTACCAAATTTAATAGGTATATTTTTTTAAAGGTTTGACTGGAAAACACAGTTGAGCCGCAAAATCAATTCATATTGTAGTATTAGATATTAAATACATACAGAGATGTGAATTCCCGTATATAGCCGACTTGGCTTCATGGGATTGCTATAGCCACCGTGTAGTTTTATTACTAATATTATAGAGGTAAATTTGTTTGTTTAGGGGTAATCTCTGGAACTACTGAACCGATTGAAAAGAAATTACTAATAAAAAGAAACACTATCCCTGAGTATAACAAAGGCTAGAATTCATTTTGAGTAAATTTGTATTTCAATATTGTAAATTAAGTCGGAAAAAATCAGGACGTTAAACCTATAGCGTCTAACAGATGTATTCATGTTGTTTATCACATAAACATATAATAAATTAATTGATTCATTTTATATTAGTTTAATTTGGATTCATACAAATACTTTGTGAAAGGTTAAGCAACATTTCTATCTTTGTCAGAAGCCGAGAAGTCCAGCGTTCTGATACTTTTTTGATATTCTGTATATTAATTCCTTAAATAATTTCTTTATCGGCTCTTTAAGTCGTTATTTTTCAACCAATTTGTACAAACAAAGTGGTATTTTATAAGTTTTACACTGCGGATTTACAGAGAAATATAAAAATCAAAAAATTTCAATGTATTTTAAAAATAACTGACGTTTTAAAATTACGCCATGTTATTTAAATTGGAGAACATTTTGTACGAAACTATGACTTAGTTTGTGAGAACCAGTAGATACACCACAAAAATATAAAATTTACCGTTTCCTCATATTAACTTGAAACGAAAATACAAATTATAAAGTCCTACAAATTCCCCATGTTTTATTTATGTGGGAGAATGTTTGTCTACACTCAATTCCAAGTTCACCGTGCAGTACAGGTCTTTCGGGAGCAAGGCCGTGTAAAAATTAATACTAGGTTTAAAATGTGCAAATTAAATTATAAACTAGACAACACAACAGAGGATCCAGCAACATATTTTACATCATTGTGCATTGCATGCATGCTGGTATTTAGATTTACTTGATCAAACTACAACGTACAATACACATGGATGCAGTAGGTTACAGCCTTACTCTCTTGTGAGCTTGATCTGAAATAAGAAAACTACGAAGGTTCGACAAAAATACTTTAACAAATCACGCAATGCATTGTGTATTGAAAATTCTCTTAATAAGGGGGTTCGCGTGCGAAGCACGCAATGCTCTGTACATTGAAAATTCTCCTAATTCGAGGGCTGGCGTGCAATGCACTGGGCGTCGGCCGCTTCTCATAGTGTTCAGTGCCAAGCTCACATGTGCGTCCTTAGCAGTGGACGTGTTAAAAGGGTTTAAATTCAAATCCCCGGTCCTGACCTGACACCCCCCCTCGGAAAAGTTTTCCTGGCTACGGCCTTGTACGGGAGATTGTCATTCTACTACCATTACTGGGAGCATCACGTTTATAGTCAGGCGGTTTGAGTCAACTATAAGAGCGTTGCTTGGGAGTTGATGTTTTTTGGACGGCTAGTATCGCTGAGACTGCCGATTGGATAACATGGCTTATGGGCGCTCCCTACTGCAAGGTGGACGTGAAATCGAGTGTAGAAGCTCGCCCTTAGTTTGAGAGAACCTTTCAACGTACGCTCATAACATATATATCAATTTGAAGCTTAAACCTTCCCATCCTCCGTAAAATAACGTTACATGTGTCAACAGCTGATTTATTATTAGTGAAATCTCACTACGCGCTTTTAATAATCAGACAGCTGATCAAGGTTTTGACTTATTTTCCTGTACAGTGAACAACAAATGTAACCTTTATGAAGTAATTATTAAACCTGAAGTGTGCACGTTTTTAAACTTTCCGATTTTTTTCGGTGATAAAATATTTACTAACAATAAGATTTCAAAATTACCAAATTAAAAAATGTAATTAGCTAATGCGGTTAAATGTTTGACGTGTGTACAGAGCATAATGAAAAACGCGTGTGAGCTGTATACATTTGTATGTGTGACAATATCAACTCATATAAAAGCGAGTGTACGTCCGTACGTAAGTGAGTAACTTATAATATAACAGCTGAATTTATCCGTCATCTGTAATACTTAAACAAAACCCAGTTTAGATTATATTTTGGGGTTATGTTCACAACTTAAATCATTATAATTTCTTGTGAAGGTGATTTTTTTAAAATATGAGTTATAAAACTAATGTATGCTATAATACATTATAAGATTTGCTTTGAGGTTATAAACTGTATATAAATACAGTACAAAATTTTATCATCAATATATTCGTTTATAGAAATTTAAAGAAGAGACGCCTATTCGTTTTACTTCGGAAACATTCGTCCATCTTCGTATAACATATAAAAATATTCGATTATTAATGTCTGCACTATAATATTAATAACTTCTAAATCATTTTATCTATCAATAAGAAATAAAAAGCAATTAAAATATAATATTATTTTATCTTTCTTTAAATATATAATAACGTAAAAAAATAAAACATTTTAACAAATAAGCCTTTTATAATCCCTATAATTGTACACATTTACCGAGTTAAAAATCCCTATCAGCATAGCTAGGTAGGCCTAGATAAAGTCTGTTGTTTTTAAACAGTATTTTTGTAATTATGCATTTCTGATGTGTATCTAATTAATCTGCCTGTGGTTTTTCACGGGGGCTTTATACCGGTTGTCTTAAAAGTCCCCCCCCCCCCATTATGTTTTTTGTTAAAGGAAATAGACAGATTTGCTTTAAGGATTGTTAACATGACCGAAATTGGAGTTTTTTGGTGTATCGTAAACTTCAACCTCTCCCCCAAAAACTGGGTATTTTGGGGGTAAGTCGAAAATGTTAAACGAAAACCCCTATTGAGTGACACTTCATTTTAAAGATCTTGATAAAAGAAGAAGATTGGCGCAAACCGGAGGTATGTATGTTGACTCTATCCAACATAATGGCTAATCAAAGTTATAATTTTCCCATAAAACTCCTTATTTAAAGCTTCATTAATGAATTAAATTACAAGTGAAAAAACATGGTCCAAGACCGGGATTTGAACCCAGGACCTTTGCCTTTCCGGGGCAATACTCTACCACTGAGCTATCCTGATCCTGCAGATATTGGTCGATGTTATTTCACTTGTAATTTAATTTATTTAACCCTTGCTGAAGAAGCGTGTAAGCAGGTAATTTATT
Source organism: Philaenus spumarius (assembly GCA_018207615.1). Classification (NCBI taxonomy): domain Eukaryota; kingdom Metazoa; phylum Arthropoda; class Insecta; order Hemiptera; family Aphrophoridae; genus Philaenus; species Philaenus spumarius. The sequence continues at coordinate 11,978 of JAGFPH010019639.1, forward strand.
ACAAATTAAAAATAATAATAAATAACACCACTGTAGGCTGCAAAAAGAATTGAGATTGTTTTCAATGTCGCATGCGAGGTATTCAGTCTATTAATTCATAAATGCAGTAAAACCGTACAAGTGAAATAACATCGACCAATATCTGCAGGATCAGGATAGCTCAGTGGTAGTGTATTGCCCCGGAAAGGCAAAGGTCCTGGGTTCAAATCCCGGTCTTGGTCCATGTTTTTTCACTTGTAATTTAATGTATTCAACCCTTGCTGAGGAAGCGTGTAAGCAGGTAATTTATTACAAATTAAAAATAATAACTTCATTAATAATTATGTTACAATGAGTAAAGCCTTTAGCACTCACTTCATTTTCACTGAGATTAAGTGCTCGAAATGAGAACCATTGACTTCTTGGCAAAAATACAGCCTGGACTCAAAGTGTTGCCTAACATTTCCCAACATTTCTGGTGTGATAAGATGACAGGCGTGTTCGATCCTTCGGCGTAAGTCATCTAGGTTTGCATGTCTCGTGTCATAAATTGTACTTTTGAGAAAAGTTGGATCGGGTGAACGAGCTGGTCATTCAATAAAACCACGTCGACCTATCCACCTTTCTGGAAAATGCTGATTTAGGAAAGTTCGAACGTTCACGTAGCAATGTAGTGGAGCACCGTCCTGTTGAAATACAGGGTCGTAATGCTATCTCATTAATCGCTGGAACAATCTCATGTTGCAACATATCTAAGTCAGTGGCGGCTTGCCCATAAGGGCTCTCGGACGCCGCCCCTCCAAAAGATTTGAAAAAGAAAAAAATTAAATACCCATTCAATTATAATTATACATCTAATTAACCAAAGTGTTTTTTCAATCACATAAATCGAAAATGTAGAAAAAAACACGCAAAAATAGCGCGAGAAGTTTGTATTTGTAGCCGTAGGGCGCTGGCTAGAACGTCCCAATCCATTACCATGCAGTTATATGAAGAGTGCTAGTGGTGGGGGCAGCTGGTGCTATGACGCGTCTAAGCTTGTGCCTTATGGTAGGCTTGGGACGGCGTCCGAGCATGCGCAGAGCGACGTATTTAGTAAGTCGGAAAGAAGGATGGACTTCTGCTACAAGCAATATAACTAAAGGTGTATAAGTAAGTAGAGTATTTCAGATTTACATATGATAAGTATTTCAGAAACATATGGCATCACAAATTTAATACCTAGATTGCCTCACTAAAACTAAACTCACTAAAATACACAAAATGTTCAAACACCCCGGTGGTGTGTGCCCCCCCCCAGCATTTTACTCACGAGCCGCCACTGATCTAAGTATTTTACTCCGTTCAAATTTCCATCAGCAAAAAAAAAAGATCAACTTTGATTAGCCATTATGTTGGATAGAGTCAACATACAGACCTCCGGTTTGCGCCAATCTTCTTCTTTTATCAAGGCCTTTACACTACACTACGCCAGCGGACTCTTTCTTCCAGTCTCCCGTTGTCCGACTGTCGTTCGGGGCTGCGGGTAGCGATTTCTCCTAGCGCTAATTCATGTACTATCTGTTTCAGTCAGCTCTTTACTTCTGAACTCGAGACGGGCCTTCATCGCAGCTCCGGGATCCCTCTACCAGTGATGTTTAGGTACGGGTCAAGGTGTTAGGTCGCTGGTCTCGGGGAATGACTTCCACGTTTTTTCTGTTTCAGCCCGACTTCATCCGAACTCGAGACGGGCCTTCATCGTAGCTCCGCCCCAGTATGCCAGTGATGTTTTAGGCATGGGTCTTGGGCTGGTCTCGAGTAGTGATTTCTTCCTGCATGCTGCTAATAACCTACTTCGTTTCTTTCAGCTAGTCCCAGATTGACTCTTGCAGTCATTAGGGAATTTCCCTAGACGCTGCTACTACCGCCCCTGTGAGCAGTTTGTTTTGGGGAGAGGGGGATGGTTTAGTGGGTAGCTGGGTCCGCGCGGCAGCGGATCGAGTCCCACGGTACCTTCTCTTGGCTGAGAGGTCTGGTCTGTGTAAGAGCATTCCATCCTCTAAAAAAAAAAAGAGAAATGTCACTCAATAGGGTCTCCATTTAAAATTTTTGACATACCCCCCAAAAAAATGGGGGAATATTTTAAATTTACGAAACACCAAAAAACTCAATTTTTGGTCATGTTAACAATCCCCAAAGCAAATCTGTCTATTTCCATTAATAAAAATAATAATAAGGGGATGGGATTTTTAAGACACCTGGTATAAATAACTTCACGATATAGTTAGGCTTATATAAAACCTTAGTTAAGTTATAAATGTTCCAAAGTTTTTACCGTTGCGAAGCACGGGTGCGCCACTAGTGTTAAATAATGATGATATATTAAAATCCTTGTAATGATATAAAAACTGCTAAATGCTCTTAGAGGTCCAATAGCAAATAACAATGGGAATATTCACGGAGTCAGACCGATAATCTACAAGATAGAAAGTGCGCATCGGCACATGTATATTGATCTGTCCCCTCAGGAATTGTATTAGCACTACACAGCTCTTGGCACTATACACTGGTACCTTACCTGTCCCCTCCAATCACGGTACGTTTAACCTTGTCGCCTTGCCGCTTTTATTCTAAGACTAATTAATTAAGACGGATCTTTTGCTCAGACAAACAATTAGATTTGTAAATAAGTTTTAATTAGCGCCAGGGTGTTTACATCCTACACGACTACGTAGAGTTCACAAAACTTTAAATCCGAATTTACAGATACCGGCGCGAATGGTGGCACTTGAGCAAACCGCTACTAACCTGACTAAAAACATCAGTACCCGGCACATCTCTGTTTAAAACGTTCACTGCTAAGGACGCACATGTGAGCTTGACACCGAACACTAAGAGAAGCGGCCGACGCACAGTGCATTGCACGCCAACCCCCGTATAGGGAGTATTTTCAATACACAGTGCATTGCGTGCTTCGCACGCCAACCCCCGTACTGTCAGAATTTTCAATACACAGAGCATTGCGTGCTTCGCACGCCAACTCCCGTTGAGAGTATTTTAAATACATAGTGCTTTGCGTGCTTCGCACGCCAACCCC
>JAGFPH010019640.1:0-15031 GCA_018207615.1 Philaenus spumarius
TTTAATTTTTACGTAAAATTAACACAACAAAGTGATGTCAAACGACATAGTTTAGGTACAAAGTATTAATTATTAATACTAAAAAAAATCCACTATTTCTGTTTCAGTACTATGCATTTTGACATAAATTGAAAAATGCATTTAATACTCCAAGATTTTACTTGAACTTTTTAATTATTTAACACTAAAAAACTGAGTTTTAACTAATATCACCGGAAAAATATAAACTATTTCTGTTTCAGTATGTGTTTTGACATAAATTGAAAAATGCTTTTAATAATCCAAGATTTTACTTGAACTTTTTAATTATTAAACACTAAAAAACTAAGTTTTAACTAACAATACTTTTGGTGTAAAATGCTCCATACACAATAAATCATGTGTATGTCGAAAACTAACAGCAAAAGAGAACGAAAAAAGAATAAAAATTTTAAACGATAACAACATAAAGATTATGCATCAACAGTTTTGAATTATTCTTGTGCGCCTTTTGGGTCGGGTTTCATGGACTTTGAACAAGGTATCCAGCCACCTGGGCCAACTGAAAAAGAAAATGTATTCAAAATTATAGGTTTAATAAATGTGGTGCATATCTATTTGTAAAACAGGACTAACCAAAACAATAAGCGGTTAATGAAAACAACATTTTTAAATATGGCACTTGAAAATTATACGTGAGATAATTTAAAAAGGATTTTGTTTGCCGTATTAAGGCAAATTCATGATCTTGAGCTTTGGATTCAGGTCCACTGCCTAGGCCACGTGTTGATGAAAAGGAATGAGGAAGCGGTCTTCTTTTTTAATGTGATAACGCAAATAAATTTATCATCACCTGGAATGAACCTAAAATTCAAGTGTTAATGCTTAAAACGAGGTAATACACATAATCATTAAATAATTGTAAATAACAAAATTAAATCAAAGATGTATTTTTTGTTGTTGGATGTTTTAATGATTTTTCCCCACAAATTGTGTAAGAAAATACAGATTATGTATATGGTTTGATTTTAAATAGTAAAATTGTTTTTATTGAGTAAGGTAGCAAGTAGGAATTTCATATCAATGCGATGTACTGGAATGAAATTATTGTTGGTTTTCTTAGTATAGGTGATTAATACAAACAAATCTGTAAAGGTTATATATTGCACGGTAAATAAATTATTGTTTATTCTATAATAGGCGCAGCTATATAATGTTGAAAACATAAGCTTATTAAATGTCTTAGTTAAGGTGATAAAAACTAATTTCCGTAAGTCAATAGAAACAATCAGTGACATAAATAATGTAAAACAATAAATTATAGCAAAGGAACAATAAAATCATTCATTCATATAGTAGTATTTCATAGTATTATATAGTAGTAGTATTCATTCATTGCCAATAGTAATGGATAATCACCATCCATTATTGACAAAATATTTAATAAACAAGAGAAGAAATCTACAAGACCCAATAATAAATCTGAAAACAAGTATATTGTTTTACAACATCACAAACAGTTAGCATACAATATAGGCAACGTTTTCCTTAAACAAGGGTATTCCACAGCGTTCAAAACCAAGAACAATTTACAGAGTATTATTACCTCAAAAAAAGTGATAGGTGATAAATTTGACAGCACGGGCATTTACGAAGTCTCTTGCACTGATTGCCCAATGAAATACATTGGACAAACAGGTAGATCCTTTAGAAAGAGGTTCAAAGAACATATCCAGACACCCAAACAAATGCTACGTCAAAGAAAAGTTGAATCGAAATACACCGAACATCTCTTTCTAAACAACCATAAATATACAACGATCGATGACAACTTGAAAATACTCCACCACTGTAAAAAAGGAAAATTTATGAATGCACTTGAACAATATGAGATATATAAAATGTTCAAAACTAATCCAGATACAATACTTAATGAAAAATTACATTTCGAATCGAACTCATTATATGATACCATAATAGCAGAAACACAATAGACCGTACCGTTCCCCTCTCTTACTTTTCCTAATCATAAACCAGTTCCTACATTTCTCTAAGATAAGAAATAGTTCAGTGCGAAACAGTGGGCCCACCGGACATGTTTTTAACAAATGTGATTTTTAAATTATTTAAATGTTTTGTGAATTTTGTGTTATGTGTTAAGTATTAAGTGTTCCATGACAACGGAGGATTTCCTCCAAACCACTTGATAATGGCTGAATAGCCAAAACGGCCGTCGTGTACATACGGCAAATTTGACTACTGATGACGGTCATACTTGGGAATAACAAATAGAAATTCTAACGAATAGTTATATTCGTTAGCAATTTCGGCTAACTTCTATCATATTCGTTAGTTTTTAAAAAATAATCAAAATAACTTGTAAGTATTGGTAAGTAAACACCAATACTTGGAACACCAATACCCAATGTCTTTAACATCAGCATCAACAAAATAATTATAATAATATATTATAAAATAAATTTGAAATAAATCCATAATAAATGAATCTACAGAAACAGGCCAGACTAGCTTTGTGAGTAAGATTATTTCAACAGGAAGTTACAACGGATGTACCAGCTTAAATTACTTAAGACATAAATACACTGCTTTGCGTTATTCTGTGTGAATCAACGAGTGCAGACACGCGATGAATACTGCCAAATCTGTAAAACTGGAAAGCCAATCAAAACAATATAAAATTCAAACAGTCCAATCAAAAACAAATTAGAATGCGTGAAACTGTGTGGTGGGGAAATTTTGAAGAGAACACGAGGTCTGTCATCAACTAAAATTCAATCAATCAACACCTAGACCAAACCTTTCGAGATGCATCATTTTTATTTTACATCAATTATCTAATAAAGTAACTTCATCATTAGTAACCAAAGATAAATCATCCAAGTAAAATATAATCATTAAACAAAGTTTTCAATCAAGTTAGATACATCAAATGGATCCAGGAACCATCCAAACCGAGGAATAGAGTGCGGTAGTGAAGTGTAAAATAAATTAAAGTCAATAAAAAGTGGAGTTTGTAAAAATCAAATAAAAGTGCAAAGTGTGTGGGAGTGGGATCGAAAATTATGTAAGTAGCATTAATATTTCATTTCATTGTAAAGACAGATCTCGAGGGTTAAAATTAAAAACAAACGAAATCATATTCAGTGGATTTTATCATAAGTAACATTAAAATAAATTTAAAATAAAATAAATAATCATTTGTAATAAATAATTGTGTTGGGACTGGTTCATTAGCATTAACTGAAGAGAGGGTTCTAAAACACCTCATAAGTAATCGAGATCAGTCACCAAATCAACTTAATATCATTCAAATAAATCTATAAATAATATAATACATTTCGTAAGTATCTATAAATAATATAATACATTTTGTAATATCAGATTTTGTTATGTACTAGTAATTAGAAGAAATTTAGATTCAATCATTAACATAAGATACATAGATTAAAGGTTAAGAGAGCAGGAGATTTAATGACCAGCACCGTCCTACTTAGGTGGATGTAAACTTTCATTTCATTATTTTTGGATTTATAAATTGAGTAAAAATTAACTGTATCACATTTATATGTATTTAAAAATTGTGCAAAATAATTATTGTAGGAACTGTTTTCAGAAATTTCAGAATATATTTAACAATTTAGTGAAAACGTCTCTGTACTTATTTCTACCCAGTTCTTAGGAGTACGTCACATGCCAAGCTAAAATTTGATCCTTAAGAAGGATCTGGTGGAGCCCCCAAAACTTTCAAAGTAACTTTACAAAACCTTACATAACTTACATAACCTTGCATGATAAAGTTGCCCATTCATAAGTCTTACATGGTGGAGCGCTAAATTTACAAGAATATATATGTGGTAGAGATAATTACAGAGATACAAAATGAGTTGTGTATAGAATAAGTATTAAAAAATAAATATAATTTAAAGATCTGGTATACGATTTCGTCTGATTAAGTAATTATATATGATTGATTATAAATAAGTAAAAAAAGCTAAATTTATCAAGCATAACATTTAAGCATACAAAAAGGGAATAAGATACATAAGAATAAATAAATAAACAACCACCAATCACAAAAACAAAAACACAATGGAGAAGAAAGAAAAAACACCCTTAATTCAGCCCTCACAATACAATGGTTTACCCACTGAAGATATACAAACATTTATATTTCAATATGAGGTAGCACCAAGAGCAAACGGTTGGACACCAAAAACACAAATAAACTTATTGCCTACATATCTTGAAAAATCAGCATTAAATTGGTATGAAAGCTTTATACAAACAAATCAAGAGGGGGAAATAACATGGGAAAACGCAAAGAAACAATTATTAAATATTTTTACACCAGTAGCACAGAGCCAAAAATTACAAATCATGTTAGCAAATATAACTCAAACAGAGTCAGAAACATCCATGAACTTTTATTTAGAAATACAGGCTCTTTGCAGAAAAATGAATCCCAATTTAGGAGATACACAAATAATATCTTATGTAATACAAGGTTTAAGACCGGAAATTTTCGAATGCATTATAACAATGGAAAATAAAACACTCGACCAACTACAAGAAAACTTAAGAAAAATTGAATACCAAGAATTTCAACAAACCCTAAATAAACAGAAACATTTAAGAATTATGGAAAACACAAAAAACAGAAGTAACACACATTTTGAAACCATAAACACAATGTCAAGTAAGCTAGAAGAACTCACGGACATCATACACACATTAGGGGTAAACATAAGTCAAAATGACCATAAACTAACCACATTTCAACAACGTCATCAAAATGAAACACCCCGATATAACAACAACAGACATACACAAACAAGACCAGGATTCATAAACCACTATCAACTTTATAATGTCCAACACAGGCCAAGACAAATGCGCTCAATTAGCAATGAAAATAATCGCCATACAGACAAATATTTCTTACGACTGTATAATTGTAACATATGTAAAATGGACAATCACTCAAACAGCGAATGCGCTTTCAATTTAAAAAGAAAACCCCATCCACTATACATGAAAAATCAAAATAGGCCTTATGCCAATGTAAATCAACAATTTCACTCTAATTGTAAAAGCCACACAATTCAACAATGTTATGCGAACGTAAATTCCAAATTAACATTCAACCAAAAACGGGATAAATGGGGGACTAGAAGAGAAAATAGCCATACAACCCCAAAACACACGAGCAAAACTAACGCCAATTTTCAAAAAACAAACATAGGAAATACACAAAAAAACAATTTGCATTTACTTACACAAGACAACGAAAAGGTCAGTGACAGAAGACAGTATTCCGTTTCATTAAGAAAGCAGAAGTACACACAAACGACCTGTAATTTACATGACGCAAGCAAAATGCCACTAACTTCAGTCAACGTTGGAACACAATACTTGCCTCAGGATATTAACGTAACGGAGATCGCAATAGACCGTCAGTACGAGAAACACAATGGCGTAAACGCGATTGAATTACAGCAATCCGTGCAAAAACAAAGTGCCCTAGATTTATACAGTATATTTCATAAACAATATTTACACCAAAATGGTGTGCCTAAGGCTAGGAAATCGGAAAATGATGTAACATGGGATGTATATAATACCCTATTTTTAAACAAATCTGAAAATTCAAGATTTTGCACAATAGATGTAACATTTGACACATTAGATGAACAAAACATTGAATCAATCATAGACTCAGGTGCCAATGTATCCATATGTAATTATGATCTAGTAAAACAAAAACCACTAACATGTCAAACTAATACAATAATAAAATCTGCCACAAACAATAATCTAAAGATCCATGGAGAGATAACATTACCATTTAAAATAAATAATATAAATTTCACAAATAAATTTTTTGTTGCATCAGGAATAAATGCAAAAATTATACTAGGCAATAACTTTCTACTAGCAAATCAGGCTAAAATAGACTACTGTACCAAAAAAATAACCCTCAAAGCAAATAACCAAGAATGTGTAATAAATATGAATGAATCCTGGTTGGAAAATTTGAAAAATATACGTTTAGTAATAAATCACAACATAATAAGCAACCCAGAAATAAGAACTAATGAACACATTAAAATTGCATCGGGACAGAGTTTATGTATACAAACGATAGAAAATTATAATGAGCACATGGACTTTGAAACGGACAGACACTTAAGGGAGCAAAAACAAATTCATGCCTATATATCAAATCAAGACAATCAATACTATGTTCATATATACAATGCGTCAAAAAGACCGCAAACACTGCTTCCTAGAACACTTATAGGCCATCTAAATAAAAATAAAGAGGAACCACAAATTTATGAAAACTATAACAAAAAAATCACACCCGCACCGCCTACACTACAGGAAAACTCAAATAAAGAACAAATTTATGATAAAAATGGAGTGCAATTTCAAATTAGTGAAAATTTAACCGAGACACAACACAGACAAGTTACAGAAATAATAAAAAAACATAAACATATATTCACAACAGAGGTCAGGGACCTAACACCAGCCAACATAAAACCAGTAAAAATACAGACTATCCCAGGAAATTCAGGCGTAATCGTACCACCCTACAGACAAAGCAATCAGGAAAGAGAAATATTAAACCAAGAATTAGACAACTTAGTTAAGGCAGGAATTTTAGAAGAATGCCCAAATTTTTCAGAATATGCGTCACCAGCATTTATAGTTAAAAATCAGGATAATACTCACAGGCTAGTAGCAGATTTTAGGAAAGTTAATGAACAAATAAAAAACGAAAATTTCCCCATACCAAGTTTGCAACTAATGTTCAGTTGCTTAACTAACTCACAATACTTTACAAAACTAGATTTGAAAAATGCCTTCTTCCAATTACAAGTTCATGAAGAAAGTAAACCACTGTTAACGATTAGAACACAAGACAGAATGCTACGATTTACCAGACTCCCTCAGGGACTGAAGGTTTCAACTGGAATATTCCAGAAAAATCTAAACAAAATTTTGCCAAAACACCTATTTTCAAAGAGCCTTTCTTATTTGGATGATACGATCGTATTTGCACCAACATTTGAAGATAAACTAATTAACCTAGAAGCCGTTTTAAATGAATTAGACATAGCAAATTTAAAATTAAACACACAAAAATGTAAATTTTTCTATAAAGAAATTGAAATATTAGGTCACAAGGTCTCAACTGAAGGGATTGAGCCTTTACAATCAAACATACAACCAATATTAAACTTTACACAACCAAAAACATTACGCAATATACGAGCCTTCCTAGGAGTTTCAGGTTTCTTCAGAAAATTTATAAAAGACTACGCAAAAATTACACACCCTTTAACAGAACTTCTCAAAAAGCAACAAGAAAAAAACTCTAAAATAATTTGGACAGAAAATTGTAACAAAGCTTTTGAAGAAATAAAAACAATATTAACCAATTCGCCATTGCTATCACATTTCAAAGAGGACAGAAACACGCGAGTTTACACAGATGCGTCAAACATAGGAATAGGAGCTGTACTAACACAAATAGACCCAAATAATAACCAAGAGTTTCCAATCGCTTACCTCTCTAGAAAATTAAAACCTCATGAAACGAGATATTCAACAGTAGAAAAGGAAATGCTAGGACTTGTATATGCCATAGAATACTGGAGAGAATATTTATTAGGAAGAAAAATCACATGTTTTACAGATAACTCTGCACTACAATATTTTCAGACTTTTAAAAATCCGTCAAATAGATTAGGCCGGCTGGCAACGAAACCTTAGATTACGACTTAGATATAAGATACAAAAAAGGAAAAACAATGGGTTTACCAGATTTCTTATCAAGACAAGAAGCAGAAGAAGAAATCCCACAAAACTTTGAAGATGTATTTCTAATAAACGCTGACACTCAAAACTTAGAATTAAAAAAATCACAAGATCCATATTTGAAACAAATTAAGCTTGCACTTTTAAACGTAGATAGGAGTGACAAAAAAATTGATAGAGCATCCAGACATTATATCATAGAAGACCAAATTATTTATTACAAGCAGTTCAATGGGGAAGAAACAACCAAACTTTTAGCAATACCAAACGAACTTAAAGAGGAAATTTTAAGACAAGCACATGACAGTCCATTAACGGGTGGACATTTTTCATACTTTAAAACAATATCAAAGATAAGAGATAGGTACCACTGGCCAAATTTAAATAAAGACGTACAGGGTTATACAAAGTCTTGTGAGACCTGCCAAAAACGGAAAATCCCAACTAGAAAGCCATACGGGCTACTAAAACCAATATTAGCAACACATAGGACTATGGACAGAATAATAATAGATTTCATAGGCCCAATTACTTCATCTTATGCTTACAAATATATATTAACATGTACGGATGTATCCACGAAATATGCGTGGGCATTTAAATGCAAAACAGCAGATGCCAAAAACGTAGCTGAAAATTTAATAAAATTGATATTGACACATGGAAAAATGAGAATACTACAATCAGATAGGGGTACGCATTTTAACAATGAAATAATCAAACACTTAACAACTACACTAGGGATAAACCAAATTTTCAGCACCGCATATTCACCACAAACACAGGGATTAACAGAAAAATTCAATGGCACACTCGCCAATATGTTATCACATTACGTACACGAAAAACCAAATTCATGGTCAAAATATATAGACAAAATTGTATACTGTTACAACTCAACGAAACAAACAAGCACCGGTTTCACGCCAAATAAACTTATGTTCGCTTTTGAACCAAACGACCCCATGGAGATCATTCAAATACAAGAAAACCAAAATTACGACATCCAACAACATCTAAAACAAATTCAAGAAATTAGAAAAACTTTACCCAAAATAATACAAAAAGCCCAAGAAACACAAAAATTTTATTACGATAAGAAGAGAACCGACTTCGAATTCCAACAAGGGGATGAAGTCTTAATAAGACGCGAGTTCCACGGCAAAACACCCACAAAATTTGATATGAAGTATACGGGGCCATATACAATTATTAAAAAAATAAATGAATTAACATACCAGGTAGAGATATTAAGATATGGAAGACTCCAAAATGAACCAATACACATTTCCAGAATGAAAATGTATCATAGAAGGTCATAAGAACAAAAATATGTCATGTGTAAATTCAAGTGTCACAAGTAGATAATAACTCGAGATCTGTCTATATTTAATATTGTAGAGAATAGAAATAAGTTACATGTACTAGCTTTAAGAATTGTACTAATTAAGAATATTCAAGTAACTATCATGCATTGTATTGTAAACAAAAACATTTTTTAAACTAAAGCCTTGTTCACACATAGTAAACGTTTAAAAAAATAAAAGCTATTCAATAGTACACATTTCAAATTAAATAAGTAAAACCAATAACTATTAAATCTTAAATAATATCGCTTTTAAAAGTAAACAATAACTTCGAGATCTGATCTATAAAAAAAAACTTTTGTAAACATTTAAAGAGACCTAGGCTAAGTAGGCGTATATTAAGGACAATGACTGAACAGTAAGGAGTGCAAGTAAACATTCAGACATAGTAGCAATTCTCAAGTGACGTCCTTGGGGAACTAGCCTACATATTCCAACAACAGCGCTTCATAGTACTTCGTTATCTGAGAATTAGGCCCTGATCAAGCTAACATTTCATTTTGCGAAAGTAACTAGAACTTTACACATTGCCAAGAAATAACCTACACAAACAATAATCCGACCTACTAGCATTAGGCCTAATATCTACTACAAACTTATGCTGACGACAACAAAACCTAGCGCAGCAGTATCTGGGCTAAGACATTGGAATACACATCTGTCAAAGCAGAGCTCATCTAAAAGCTTTATCAGCCATTCCACAAACATTGAGTTTAGTAAACAAAAGCTAGGCCTACTACAATAAAAATAAACATCATCGCAATTAACTTCAAACAATTTTAAACGTATTAACAACATCACAGCATAATTTCAAGAAAATTTTCAACATACAAATTAATACCATTCCACAATGTCAAGTCACAAGACGGTAGACATATGCATAACATCAAATTGGTGGTACAATTTTCATATAGGGTGTGGGAGTGTAAGTATTGGTAAGTAAACACCAATACTTGGAACACCAATACCCAATGTCTTTAACATCAGCATCAACAAAATAATTATAATAATATATTATAAAATAAATTTTAAATAAATCCATAATAAATGAATCTACAGAAACAGGCCAGACTAGCTTTGTGAGTAAGATTATTTCAACAGGAAGTTACAACGGATGTACCAGCTTAAATTACTTAAGACATAAATACACTGCTTTGCGTTATTCTGTGTGAATCAACGAGTGCAGACACGCGATAAATACTGCCAAATCTGTAAAACTGGAAAGCCAATCAAAACAATATAAAATTCAAACAGTCCAATCAAAAACAAATTAGAATGCGTGAAACTGTGTGGTGGGGAAATTTTGAAGAGAACACGAGGTCTGTCATCAACTAAAATTCAATCAATCAACACCTAGACCAAACCTTTCGAGATGCATCATTTTTATTTTACATCAATTATCTAATAAAGTAACTTCATCATTAGTAACCAAAGATAAATCATCCAAGTAAAATATAATCATTAAACAAAGTTTTCAATCAAGTTAGATACATCAAATGGATCCAGGAACCATCCAAACCGAGGAATAGAGTGCGGTAGTGAAGTGTAAAATAAATTAAAGTCAATAAAAAGTGGAGTTTGTAAAAATCAAATAAAAGTGCAAAGTGTGTGGGAGTGGGAACGAAAATTATGTAAGTAGCATTAATATTTCATTTCATTGTAAAGACAGATCTCGAGGGTTAAAATTAAAAACAAACGAAATCATATTCAGTGGATTTTATCATAAGTAACATTAAAATAAATTTAAAATAAAATAAATAATCATTTGTAATAAATAATTGTGTTGGGACTGGTTCATTAGCATTAACTGAAGAGAGGGTTCTAAAACACCTCATAAGTAATCGAGATCAGTCACCAAATCAACTTAATATCATTCAAATAAATCTATAAATAATATAATACATTTCGTAAGTATCTATAAATAATATAATACATTTTGTAATATCAGATTTTGTTATGTACTAGTAATTAGAAGAAATTTAGATTCAATCATTAACATAAGATACATAGATTAAAGGTTAAGAGAGCAGGAGATTTAATGACCAGCACCGTCCTACTTAGGTGGATGTAAACTTTCATTTCATTATTTTTGGATTTATAAATTGAGTAAAAATTAACTGTATCACATTTATATGTATTTAAAAATTGTGCAAAATAATTATTGTAGGAACTGTTTTCAGAAATTTCAGAATATATTTAACAATTTAGTGAAAACGTCTCTGTACTTATTTCTACCCAGTTCTTAGGAGTACGTCACATGCCAAGCTAAAATTTGATCCTTAAGAAGGATCTGGTGGAGCCCCCAAAACTTTCAAAGTAACTTTACAAAACCTTACATAACTTACATAACCTTGCATGATAAAGTTGCCCATTCATAAGTCTTACATGGTGGAGCGCTAAATTTACAAGAATATATATGTGGTAGAGATAATTACAGAGATACAAAATGAGTTGTGTATAGAATAAGTATTAAAAAATAAATATAATTTAAAGATCTGGTATACGATTTCGTCTGATTAAGTAATTATATATGATTGATTATAAATAAGTAAAAAAAGCTAAATTTATCAAGCATAACATTTAAGCATACAAAAAGGGAATAAGATACATAAGAATAAATAAATAAACAACCACCAATCACAAAAACAAAAACACAATGGAGAAGAAAGAAAAAACACCCTTAATTCAGCCCTCACAATACAATGGTTTACCCACTGAAGATATACAAACATTTATATTTCAATATGAGGTAGCACCAAGAGCAAACGGTTGGACACCAAAAACACAAATAAACTTATTGCCTACATATCTTGAAAAATCAGCATTAAATTGGTATGAAAGCTTTATACAAACAAATCAAGAGGGGGAAATAACATGGGAAAACGCAAAGAAACAATTATTAAATATTTTTACACCAGTAGCACAGAGCCAAAAATTACAAATCATGTTAGCAAATATAACTCAAACAGAGTCAGAAACATCCATGAACTTTTATTTAGAAATACAGGCTCTTTGCAGAAAAATGAATCCCAATTTAGGAGATACACAAATAATATCTTATGTAATACAAGGTTTAAGACCGGAAATTTTCGAATGCATTATAACAATGGAAAATAAAACACTCGACCAACTACAAGAAAACTTAAGAAAAATTGAATACCAAGAATTTCAACAAACCCTAAATAAACAGAAACATTTAAGAATTATGGAAAACACAAAAAACAGAAGTAACACACATTTTGAAACCATAAACACAATGTCAAGTAAGCTAGAAGAACTCACGGACATCATACACACATTAGGGGTAAACATAAGTCAAAATGACCATAAACTAACCACATTTCAACAACGTCATCAAAATGAAACACCCCGATATAACAACAACAGACATACACAAACAAGACCAGGATTCATAAACCACTATCAACTTTATAATGTCCAACACAGGCCAAGACAAATGCGCTCAATTAGCAATGAAAATAATCGCCATACAGACAAATATTTCTTACGACTGTATAATTGTAACATATGTAAAATGGACAATCACTCAAACAGCGAATGCGCTTTCAATTTAAAAAGAAAACCCCATCCACTATACATGAAAAATCAAAATAGGCCTTATGCCAATGTAAATCAACAATTTCACTCTAATTGTAAAAGCCACACAATTCAACAATGTTATGCGAACGTAAATTCCAAATTAACATTCAACCAAAAACGGGATAAATGGGGGACTAGAAGAGAAAATAGCCATACAACCCCAAAACACACGAGCAAAACTAACGCCAATTTTCAAAAAACAAACATAGGAAATACACAAAAAAACAATTTGCATTTACTTACACAAGACAACGAAAAGGTCAGTGACAGAAGACAGTATTCCGTTTCATTAAGAAAGCAGAAGTACACACAAACGACCTGTAATTTACATGACGCAAGCAAAATGCCACTAACTTCAGTCAACGTTGGAACACAATACTTGCCTCAGGATATTAACGTAACGGAGATCGCAATAGACCGTCAGTACGAGAAACACAATGGCGTAAACGCGATTGAATTACAGCAATCCGTGCAAAAACAAAGTGCCCTAGATTTATACAGTATATTTCATAAACAATATTTACACCAAAATGGTGTGCCTAAGGCTAGGAAATCGGAAAATGATGTAACATGGGATGTATATAATACCCTATTTTTAAACAAATCTGAAAATTCAAGATTTTGCACAATAGATGTAACATTTGACACATTAGATGAACAAAACATTGAATCAATCATAGACTCAGGTGCCAATGTATCCATATGTAATTATGATCTAGTAAAACAAAAACCACTAACATGTCAAACTAATACAATAATAAAATCTGCCACAAACAATAATCTAAAGATCCATGGAGAGATAACATTACCATTTAAAATAAATAATATAAATTTCACAAATAAATTTTTTGTTGCATCAGGAATAAATGCAAAAATTATACTAGGCAATAACTTTCTACTAGCAAATCAGGCTAAAATAGACTACTGTACCAAAAAAATAACCCTCAAAGCAAATAACCAAGAATGTGTAATAAATATGAATGAATCCTGGTTGGAAAATTTGAAAAATATACGTTTAGTAATAAATCACAACATAATAAGCAACCCAGAAATAAGAACTAATGAACACATTAAAATTGCATCGGGACAGAGTTTATGTATACAAACGATAGAAAATTATAATGAGCACATGGACTTTGAAACGGACAGACACTTAAGGGAGCAAAAACAAATTCATGCCTATATATCAAATCAAGACAATCAATACTATGTTCATATATACAATGCGTCAAAAAGACCGCAAACACTGCTTCCTAGAACACTTATAGGCCATCTAAATAAAAATAAAGAGGAACCACAAATTTATGAAAACTATAACAAAAAAATCACACCCGCACCGCCTACACTACAGGAAAACTCAAATAAAGAACAAATTTATGATAAAAATGGAGTGCAATTTCAAATTAGTGAAAATTTAACCGAGACACAACACAGACAAGTTACAGAAATAATAAAAAAACATAAACATATATTCACAACAGAGGTCAGGGACCTAACACCAGCCAACATAAAACCAGTAAAAATACAGACTATCCCAGGAAATTCAGGCGTAATCGTACCACCCTACAGACAAAGCAATCAGGAAAGAGAAATATTAAACCAAGAATTAGACAACTTAGTTAAGGCAGGAATTTTAGAAGAATGCCCAAATTTTTCAGAATATGCGTCACCAGCATTTATAGTTAAAAATCAGGATAATACTCACAGGCTAGTAGCAGATTTTAGGAAAGTTAATGAACAAATAAAAAACGAAAATTTCCCCATACCAAGTTTGCAACTAATGTTCAGTTGCTTAACTAACTCACAATACTTTACAAAACTAGATTTGAAAAATGCCTTCTTCCAATTACAAGTTCATGAAGAAAGTAAACCACTGTTAACGATTAGAACACAAGACAGAATGCTACGATTTACCAGACTCCCTCAGGGACTGAAGGTTTCAACTGGAATATTCCAGAAAAATCTAAACAAAATTTTGGCAAAACACCTATTTTCAAAGAGCCTTTCTTATTTGGATGATACGATCGTATTTGCACCAACATTTGAAGATAAACTAATTAACCTAGAAGCCGTTTTAAATGAATTAGACATAGCAAATTTAAAATTAAACACACAAAAATGTAAATTTTTCTATAAAGAAATTGAAATATTAGGTCACAAGGTCTCAACTGAAGGGATTGAGCCTTTACAATCAAACATACAACCAATATTAAACTTTACACAACCAAAAACATTAC